>JAULJZ010209629.1:0-18769 GCA_032270985.1 Heliamphora pulchella | reverse complement strand
GTACTTGTTCCCCTTGGCTTCACTTTGGTGAAGTTCACTTCTTTATTGCTTTTGAAACTCACATCTTCAACCTGCTTTGCTTTCACAAACGTTGGGGTTGTGGATGTCTGAAGTGACTGGGTAACTTTTTGTTTCCATGTACACTGTTTTGAAGTACCAGCAAATCCTAAACCAGCTCTGTCACTTGCTACTTTTTGATCACCAAGAAGTCCGTCCAATGCACGTGAACCTGCATTCCAGCACTTGAGAGTAGTATTAGCATTATTTAATTCCTTTTCAAGTTCAGTTATACGACATTCTAACTTAGACATTCTAGCAGACTTATCATCATTCAATAGAATAAACATTTTCTTATCTTGTTTACAGTTTTCCAAATTAATGCACAAGATACTTATTTCACTTTTCAAATCATCTTCTTTTGCTTGAGCCATCAAAAGCTCATGCATAAGTTCTTCTTTATCACTTTCACAGGTTTTAAGTTGAAAAATGAGCTTTGCACACTTTTTAATTAACACATTACTCTCCTTGTAGAGCTTATCGTAAGCTACTTGGAGAGTGTCACTATCTTTTCGTTCAACAATTTTCACATTAGATTATTCTTTCTCACCTTCACTCACAATCTCATTTATGTTAGTTTCACTAGACTCATCATGAATAGAAGTAACAAAAGTTATAACATTATCATCATCATACTGATCATTATTTTCATCACTCAACTCGGGTTCACTTTCATCATCCCAAGTTACAGTAAACACTTTTTGCTTCCTTTTCATCTTGTTCGGACATTCCTGAGCAATGTGCCCAAATCCTTTGCACTCATAACACTAGGGGCTAGGATTTTGAGATTTTTGTCCCTTTTTATCAAAGAATTTAGGTCCATTCTTAGGTTTGTCGTTCCCAAATCGCTTATATGATTTGTCGTCCTGATTAAGATTCTTGTTTTTTCAAAACTTTTTAAACTTTTTGATAAACATTTCTATCATCTCAAGATTGAATTCATCGTCAGAATCACTTGCAAACACTTGAGCTGAGGTAAAAACTAAATTTTTTGAAGTCTTATAATTTTGAAAATTTAGCTCATAAGTTTGTAAGTTTCCAACCAAATTTTTAACTATAATAGAGTCAATATCTTTACTTTTCTCTATTGCAGTAACTTTTGGTTAGAAGTGTTTGGGAAGATATCTAAAAAAATTTTGACCAATTTTAGCGTTATGGATCTTTTTACCAAGATTAAAAGAAGCGTTAATAATGTCACTTAACTTAGTGTAAAAATTGTCAAATTTTTCGTCTTCTTTCATACGTAGGGCTTCAAAACTTTGTGGTAAGACATTGAAATTTGGAGATTTTTACAGTTTGAGTTCCTTCATGAATGATCTGAAGGATGTCCCATACTTCTTTAGCCAAGTCACAAGTGCTTATTCTACTAAATTCCTCCTGTATGATCCCGCTAAAGATAGCGTTCATAGCCTTACTATTCAACTCGATATTCTCAAAATCAATCATATCCCAGTTAGCCGAAGGCTTAGGTTTAATTTTCTAATCAGCAGTCATGGTCGGATAAGCATACCCCTCAGTAATAGCTAACCAAACTCTCTCACCAATGGATTTAAGAAAAGCTCCCATCCTAACTTTTCAGAAAGGGTAGTTAGCCCCGTCAAGAAGGGGAGATCGACCAGTGGACGCACGTTCTTTCAGATAATCCATATGTGTAAATCAAACGAAAATATAGGATCAACAAAAATCCTACTTTGATACCGATTGAAAAATAATTTTTTCTATGCGAATAAAAAACTTTGTGTGTTTGATATGCACGTATGGATCAACAGAATATAGCCAACAAATAAACCACAACAATCACACAAAAGAGACAAGTGATTTTTACGTGAAAAATTCTAAAAAAGGTAAAAATCACGAGACTTAACCAAGTTCGAGAAAGTAAGCACTATCAATAGAATTGGTTACAAGAAAACCTTACAAAACCCAGTTGAATCCCCAACTTATTGCAACTCGTCTTCTTGTTGAATTCTCGTACACCAACTCCGTGCTCACTTGCCATCGGAATCCTCCTATGGACTTCTTCACTCGAGAATCCTCCCAAGTACTAGAAGTGTTGATGATCTTAATAACTTGAACGATGATCTTGGCCGCTTTAGAATTGCATAGGTTCATCAAGTCTTACAAACAAACTTCACACAAAAAATCTCTCCAACCACTCTCTCTTACAAAATAGCTATATGACCTGTTAAACTTAGTTGCCTAAAAACAACTATATAACAAAAGACTATTAATCCTGACAAAATTATAAAGATTGTTCGAGATAGACTGCTTGAGCGTTCTTTAGACCGATCGAGCGCTCATACCAATTATGCATCCAAAATCTGTTACTAAACTCAGAGTCCTGTAAAATCAATTGTTGCTTCCTTCTGCACATATTAACAAAAAGACTTTCCAAGACCAAAATGCATTATACCTTTAGAAGTAATAAACATGTAGCTAAATGGAATTGTGATGTCACAGATTTGCCAAACAAATGAGTTTAAACATGACGTTAGGAGAATTCCTAACAGAGACTTTTTGACTTATTAGGTTTTTAAGCACAAAGTAAAAAAATGACTTTAAATCGACTTTAAGCTGATTGCCAAACAAGGGCTAATTTTTGCACTCTTATTAATCATTACAAGTCGATTGCTATGCCCCTTAAACTCAAGATAGCCACCGAATCATTCACAAACACTCAATTTATTTATGTTTTTTGACATGGAATTTAGATTAAAAGTCAAGAAAAGGACGTGGAATCCCAGTCCCCGTGACCTGAGTAATTTCTTTAAAAAATTTACGAAATAAATATAAATTTTTATAATATATTTGGATATAATATTAGTATAATAATTGATTATTTTCAGAACTTATGAAAGCAGCCTTTTGTCTGGACATAAAAAGTAAATGAAAAAAGACAACAACTATAGAGAACAACACAATCACACACAAAAGACACGATTTAAGTGGTTCACTCTAAATTAAAAATACATCCACACAGTTGTGATAATTTCACTATAAGAAGAGACAATACATTACAAGGTTTCAACATCTTTACATAAACAACAAATATAAATATCCACAAAACGGGTCAAAAATCTATATGGGACAAAAAAAAACTCGACTTAGGCCTAACGATCCTAACCTCTGCTACATGAAGCAAGTTTTACAAAAAAATCCATTTAAAATTATAGTGCTTTTGGAATGAATCGGCTACGAGTCGAACCTCCAAATAAACCAAGTTTCACCAGCCTATCATGAACCTCCAAATAAACCAAGTTTCACAAGCCTATCACCATCCTCTTCGGTCCATATATGGGTAAAGAAAAAATTATAAAGCACTTTTGGAGTACTATATAAACGATGTCACATAATATTCCAAACAAATAAGGTGATTTCAGTTAAAAGTCCAAAAAATTAAATTTTAATGTGCAAAATTCATAAACAAAAAATTTAACGCGCAAGACTCAATTTCGTGATTTCTTCTGAAAGTACCCTGTAAACAGATAAATTTATCTGTTTTGCATAACAAACAGATAAATTTATCTATTTGATATTTATCTGTTTAATATGCAAACAAATAAATTTATCTATCTTCTTATTTATGTATAACAGATAAATTTATCTATTTACATATCAATACAGATAATGTAAGTAGATAAATTTATCTGTATTCTTTATACGTGCATTCAATAATACAGATAAATTTATCTGTATTCTTTACACGTGTTTTTAATAAAAGACAGATAAATTTATTTGTATTTTTTATACATGTTTTAAAAAGGTACAGATAAATTTATTTATATTCTTTATACGTGCTTTCAATAATACAGATAAATTTATCTGTGTTGTTTATGCGTACTTTCAATAAAAGACAAATAAAATTATCTGTGTTCTTCATATATGTTTTAAAAAGGTATAGATAAATTTATTTGTATTCTTTACACGTACTTTCAATAATAGACAGATTAATTTATTTATATTCTTTATACATGTTTTGAAAATTCACAGATAAATTTATCTGTTCTAGGGTATTTTTATCTCAAAAGGACCTTACGCGTTAAATTTTTTATGAGAATGAACCTTACTCGTTAAAAATCTTATACTGAATGAAAAACAGTAAACGGCCTGTAAATTGAACTGTTCATCAATTTTCTGTAAAAATAATTGGTACATATTAAGTGAGCTTTTTTATTTTTCACTTACCTAACAAAGATGGATTAATATTGTTCCACTTAGAATTTTTTTTGCTATATCGTTTAAGTAAGAATACCGCATAAATAATACTATATAATGTCTAGAATACCGATTAATTACTCATGCGTATAGATCCAAAATACAACCACGAACGCATCCGCCGAACTAATTATTGGGAGCCATAAGAACTTAACATGCTTTAGAAAAAAATAATTGTATAATCTTTTTGTTTTTAATAAATATTTTTTCAACGGAAGTTCAAATGAGTTTTTTTTTTTTTACCTTTTTAATAGATTCTTCTTTTCATAAGAAAAAAAAAAGAATTTAGCCAAAAACAAAAATTATTTTACATGTATCAAAAACTAATTATTGGGACCCATATGCTTTACATGTATGTTTCTTTAATTCTTCCTGAGTATTCTAAATAATTATGAGTTTCTCTATATATATCGAGTTCTTCTTTTAGTTTTAGTATAGGGTTTACATGGATTACATTGTATACATAGTTTCGGAATCCGTATAAAAGGAGTACAAAATATCTTTCGATTGACTAGGTTCACGGATTGCCGTGCTTCTTAATTTTATGGGATTCAGATTATTGTATCCTGTAAGATAGATGTTCGTAACATCGTAAGCACCTTAGCAATGACGAATTTGCCTTAAGGGCATAGTGTGGCACACTAGCCTTGATCTATTTTTGTCATTAAATTCACGTGATCTATAAGTTTATTTTATGGTTTGATTTTTTTTTTCACAAATGCACAAAAATTATACATAATTTTTCAACAGTATATTGGTTCACATTTAATAAAAATTTGAAGCAAACTCAAAATTTACTTTTTTTTATTATCCTAAGTTATTCGAGCCAACTTGCATGTATTTCGATTAGTCATACCTTGATTAATTCTTAAGAGTCGAATTCTACATCATTTATACTAATAGAGCATGCACAAACACAAAATTTAGTTACCTGTCTGTCCATAGGGGTCACATAATAGACCATGAATGGATCAGACAAAGGGGAATAGGACAAATTAAGCTTAGATTTACTGATCATTCACAAGCATTGAATTAAAAATATCTTCACATGAAATTCAATTATAAAAATCAAGTCAAAAAGGGAATAGGTGTATGTCCCCCAAGGCCAAGGGCATCCGAGGCAGCTTGATCTGGCTCCGTACCTGCAAAAAAATGTGCTCAAATCCAAAATACAATCACGGACACAGCAATACCCTTTCCTGAACACATGCACATTTTGGCCTACCATAAGTCTCAAACTTCCGGTGACCGGTCGGAGATTCAAAGATTAATAGAGTATATTATTTACAAAAAATCAGAAATTATTTGAGGAATTTATATTGTAACACATTTTAAAGTTTTCGGATATCATGCGTTGCAACTATCGAGAAGTCGATCTTCTTTCTCGAAGGGCTATTTATCACCGAATTGAATTGGTTTCTGGTGCACGGCCTGGCAAGATAAAGCACCTTACTGATGGCTGTCGTCGATTTACACGAACTTCAAAAGTAATTAGAGTCATTGCTTGAACCAGGTGAAATGAAAAACCTCTTAAGTGTCCTCTTTCAAAATAAAGAAGATGGGTCTCTGAGACTATTGCCCTAGAAAAATTGATTAAAGTGAAGGTCTAAATTATTAAAATGTATAAATCAGAAGAAATTATTTGACTAATAAAAAAATGGGGTGGCTGAAGTTAATTAATAGAGTATGTATCAACATGACAATCTTAGTCATTGTAATTAAATGTTGCTAATTATTGGCTTATTAGCTTGTTTAACATTGTAGATTTTTTGTCTTTAGTGAACTTTTTATCATTTAATCAAATTATTATATTTTTTAGACTCTTCTCATTGAGACGATCGAGAAAAGTAAAATCTTTTTATCAAAATACAAAAAAAAAATTCATAAAAGACAAAAATAAGCAAAAATAAGTCAATAAGCCAAATTTAATATTGCTTATTTTCGTCTTTAGTGGATTTTTTTCATCTTTTGATCAAAATTTTTTATTTTTTGAGTTTATCTCATCGAGACGATTTGAAAAAAGTAAAAAAATTTAGTTCAAAATTGAAAAAAATTCAAAAAAGACAAAAATAAGCAAAATAAGCTCATTTAGCCCAAACAGGGCCAAGATTGATTTGTAGATACACTTGAAAAATCTCATTTATCGGGCTCCAATAAATACATTATCTGATCAATCTAATTTTTTCATGAACGATCTTCACAATGAGCTCTACAAGATTAATGGTTCGAATTACCGATATAGGCTTGGGGTGAGCTCATAATTAATAACTAAACTTTACAATAAAGTTCAAAATGCAAATGTTAGAGAAGTTCAATCCTAGCTCTTAGTTAACTAATTTATTCCAAGAACAGTACAAAAGTAAAACAATGGAAAACCTTCAAATCTTGGGGGCTTGGATGCTCAACTACTCTTGCATCTATTCTTGGCAACTGGACCCATCTCAAGACGCCCACAAAAAAAAAAAAACCAAACTAGCTACATGTTACATCGCATGAACCACCGCACAGCTACAATTGGGATGGGTCTCACACCAACACATAAGACCCATCTCACTTATTATTATGCAGTGAACCACCACATGTTGTGTAAAGATACACTGTATCTAAATTTGTTCAAAAAACAATTACGTGGCCTGTTACCAAAAACCCTAACACTCGGGTGTTAGGGTATGGTCTCTCTTTGGATCTTGGCAATAGTTATACACATTATAGTTCCTTTGGACCCACTCCAGGGCCGCGTACTGCTGCTGGCTCAGATCGGTAGGGCCTGACGGTGACCCCTGCGGAGGGCTGCACGAGGCGGGACTATTGGTTGTGCAGCCACCGAGTTTGAAGTTCTGATACCTACTGATGAACCGTTGGTATTGATAATCGGCCCTGTATTTTCCCTCTTCAGTGGCCCACGACGAGGCGTCCCATATCGATCCATACACCCACATAGGTCTTAGAGGAAATGTTGCATCATTTTTTCTTGGCTACCTCCTAATTGGGACATCATCGACAAAGAATCTGTAAATGGGGTCATAGACAAATTAATCATAAGAGAAAAGGAAAGGAGAGAAGATCTTATTTATTTTCAGATATCTTGTGGACATTCATTTTAAATAACTATAGCCAATCTTTCGTTATACAAAAATACATTGAGTCCTTGTTGATATTTTTTAAAAGTTAGATTGCTGAATATAAAAATAAAAAAAAAAAAAAAAAAAAAGCTAGCTATAATATTTGGCATCTCTAAATACTAGCTTTTTTAAAATTATTTTTTTTAAAAAAATTCTATACACATATCAAATACTCTAGCTTTTTTTTAGTAAAATTACTATAATACCCGTAATTAAAAATTCCACTCTACTCTTTAAAATCTACAAAAAAAAAAAAAAATCGTGTTAATTTTCAATTACTACAGTTTTAAAACAAAAACTAAGAACATATCAAGTATATAGACAGAGATGTATAAGCTATATACAAACAATCATGCATGGATGGAGACCTCTTTCTAGCAAAACTATTTAGCAGGATCGAAGTATTATGCGGCAATCGTTGTAACTGAAAACACACAATTAATACAATTCAACCAAACTTTGTTGGTTAAGAGTGAAGAATGACTTAGTTTCGTTAGAAACATGCACCGCTTAACTTAGGGGTGTGCGTGAGTCAATTTAAACGGTTAATACGTTTTAAAAACCATACAATCAACTATAATGTCAAATCAATGATAACATTCGTCCTATAATTTTAGAAGATTATGCACAAGAATTAATAGGCTAGCATTTAACATGTGCATAGGGTTGATTGGATTGAATTGATTTTAAATCCAATTGAAATTATTAAAATTATAAATCGATCCAGTTTGTTGTAATTTTATCATTTACTCTTATAATTCAAACCAAACCACACAACAAAAAAAAAGTAATTTCTTGATTTGGATTGAGCTGAATCGATCGGGTGATTTGGTTTATAAAATTTTTTATTCACCCGTAACGTAAATAATACCACATAATAATTCGAAAATACTTAACAAGTCTTTTTCTCTCCATCGTCATCTCCGTCAACGTATGTGTTTGCAGGTACATAAAGATCAAATGCTATAGTCGGTAATTGTTCCTATGGCGTTTTAAGCTAATGACATAGCGAAAAAAACTTCGAGATGCGTAAAAAAAGACTCAAACAATTGTTTGATGGACTTTGATCTCGAAAATATATAAAAAATATCACTTGATAATAAGAAAGGTAAAGAATGATAAGAGTTGGTAATTAATGTGTTGAAGTGAGAGCTACTAACATGATCTCAGTAGGGTTCCATAGGATAGCATAGTAGTGGAAATCTTGAGTTGGGTCGAACCAAAGGTGAAACTTCACCTCTCTTCCTACAATATTTCCGTCCCCACTTCCTCTATTGAACACGTTTGTCTGCAACACATAAGGCTTATCCGGCGTCGTTCCGAGGAACTCAATATCGATCTCGTCGTGGTTTCCCGGATACTCCTCATTGTTTGAAAGCTGTCAATATTAATTTCATGAACTAGGAAGCTTAGCCAACATTCTAACTTCTATATTAAATATATGCCCCATTTGGGATAAATATTAGTTTTTTGCTTCGTTTTTTTTATTTATTTATGTTTTTGTACTTTTTGAGCATTTTTTAGAGAGAAATTAAAAAATTAAAAATAATAACAATTCGCTAAAGATAAAAATTATGATCAACATAAATATGACTTATATATTACTTCTTTTAGCTTATTTTTGTTTTTTCTTCGATTTTCTTTCATATTTTGTCAAAAAAAAAATTTATTTTTTCAGGTTGTTTTGATAAAAAGGATTCAAAAAGTATAATAATTCGATTATCAAAAGATAAACACAGTTTACTAAAGATGAAAATAAAAAAATAAGCAAATAGGTCATTGGTTATGTCTATGATAAATTATGAGATTTTTCCTTTTTCTTATCGTTTTTGATTTTTTTATCTTTTAGATAAATTTTTAAATTTTTTGAGTTATCTCAATGAGAGAAACCAAAAAAGTAAAAAGCTTTAAGTAAAAATAATATAAAATGTAAAAATAAAAAACGTAAAATTTAATTTATTAATTTATTTTAATATTTTCTAAATGTTTAATTCTAATATTTTGAGAGAGAGAGAGAGAGAGAGAGATTTGTTCAATCCAATTCTCACATAAAATGATGTAATCACTCCTGCAGTATAACCAGGTTGAAACTTGACAGCAGCACCAAAATATCCGGATCGATACGGATCCAGTAACTTGAACCCGCTTCCTATTTTTGGAAATTTAGTAGGAAAAACAATCTTAGACCCAATAAAGAAAAGGGAAACAATGCACAATATTAATTCAAAAACTATATTTAAAAAACAAATTTCGTTGCATTAAAAATTAAGATGAAAACACACACACACACACACACACACACATATATATATATATATATATATATATATATATGTATAGTTTACCTGAGCTTGTATCAAGCCAAATTGTTAGTGACCCTTGGTCTACATTGTGGTGGTGAGAACCCCATAGATTTCTAAAGCCTTGATCAAACCCTAGAATTGAAGCTGTTGTAGAACTTGGGTAGTAGCCAGGTGAGGGTGGTGGCCCCTCACCATTAATGCCAGAAGGGAGCATGAAAATGAGAAGAAGAGTGAGAAGTAATAGAGCCATGAAGAGAACCTAATATTGGGGAATATTAATGAGGAGATCGAACTGTTTGATGATGAATGGAAGAATGTGTTCAAATGCTTATAACCAAAAGTGATGGGCATGGAAGGAGTAATGTTGCCATATATAAATAAACCCCAAGCGTTGTCCTAGTTGGAAGGTGGGTACGCTCCCAACAATATTGTTAAGTTGGGGTCAATTAACACGAAAGGATAGGCCGCAAACTCTCACTACCTTTTTATTGAATCGGAAAGAGAATACGTTGAAGCACGCATAAACAAACACATTATTTGGTGTGAATAAAATTAACTCATTTTTATAAATGCTATAAGACTTTTGTAATACTTTGTTTTAATTTTAAAAATTACACTCCTTCCCTATTTCTTATCTTTAATTTTTCTTAAACTCTCAAAAACTAGTTTGAATTTCTATAATCGTTTCATTTTTCTCTAAATTTTCACCATATCTCTACCCTCAAAGACTAATTTCAAGTTTTTTATTTGATTTAACTTATTATTTTTAATTCAACATATTTATCTTGTAGCTTATTGGTAGTGTTTGGCATGCTACTTAGAGTACTTTTTAGCTTTTTGTTATTAGTTTCTGCAATAAGTTATTATTTTTTTAAACAATTACAATTTTTACTACAAATTATAATTACAATTTTTTATGAATAACTCGTTTCAACTACAAGTTAGTATCTTTATCTAAAACTCACTACTTCAACTATAAGTTATAATTATTATTTTTTAATCACAATCTATGAGCAATTAATTAAGGGTTTTGTTTTTTTAAGTCAGGCACTGGAAGTTAATTCCCTACATTCACAATTAATTAAGGAATATGAGAGCTGATAATTATAATATTAATTGAAATTTTAAAAAATGTATGCAGGTGGGGGGAGTGTTATATGGCAAATGCCAAAGTAAAACGGTGACATATTGCCATTCTTATTAATTGACAAACACGACATTGATGTCCGTACACAAATCATAGTATTAGAGTATATAAGTGATTACTTATTAATATAATATTGAAGCCGCTTTACTTAATAATTTAAGTGTTTATGGTATATATAAAATTTCTATATGGTATTAGAGCAGAATCTATTTCAACCACTTTAAAAAAATTGTTCACACTCACAATGATAGACCCAAAACAATATTGCACTATGATAAACAAAAAGAAAATGAAGAGATTTAATGTGACAGATCTCAAAAAATGGCTATACATAAAGAGGTAGTAGAATATACAATCTCACATTATTTAAGTAAAAAATTAGCGATCACTAATGTAGATGTAGTATTGAAATTTCTCTACCTAATAACTTAATTTTTAATTTAAATACAATTTTTTTAGGAAATTTTAGCCAGAGGTTTATAAATATAAATTTTTACGTACAAGATTCATAAACAAAAATTTTAACGCACAAGGTCCAACACATTTAAAAAGTGTAATTTCTTTCTAAAATACCGAACAAACAAATAAATTTATCTATTTACATATCAACATAAATAATGCAAACAGATAAATTTATCTGTTAATGTGTTGCTATGCAAACAGTTAAATTTATATATATATATATATATATTCTCTATCTTTTCTTCTCCTGACTCCATTATCATCATAGTTCTCCACATCGTCTTTCATTAACGATTCAAATTTTGGTAGTTATAGAGTATACAGTTTGGTATTTTGGTCCCTAAAAAGTTGTACGCAATAAACAGAGGACCTAATATTGAAATACTTTTGTGAAGGTGAACCTTACATTAAAACAAACTTTTGCTGAATGAAAATTAATATACAGTCTACAAATTAAACCTCTCACAAATTTTTTGAATTTTTTTTTATAGATAGAGCACTTATTCATCAAATACCACTCACAAAAGGGTGATAATGGCTGCTCAAAAAAGAACATAAATAGAAAATAACAAATTGTACCAATACCTAAGACTTCGGTTCCCTCGAGTTTAGGCGAAATAGCAAGTAGACAATGTTACCACCACTTTTTGAGTGCTTTGGATTGGTTCTCGATCGTGGGTCTAATTTGTGTAATTTTTTTTGTTTTTTTGTTTTATTTTTTTATTTCTTGATAAAAAAATTTTTTTGAATCATTTCAATAGGAATCAAAAAATAAAATATTTTTCTCAGAAGATGAGAAAATCCACAAAAGACGAAATAGGCAAAGATAAAAATCTATAGCTGGTTGGATTATTTTTTAGTTTTTCGAACCTTTATTTATATTTTGGTAAAAAAAATATTTTTTTGGTTCGTCTCGATGTGAAGAGTTCGAAAAGTATAATAATTTGACCAAATAATTAAAAAAATTCTAAAAATAAAAATAAATAAAATAAAATAAACAAATAAAATATTATTCTAGACATAACCATTGTCTAGTTTGTTAATTCTAAATTAAGAATTTGGCATTAAAATGAAGGGCCCATGTGTTCAATCACATAGGCCGTGGTCGGCCAACAGTTAAACAAACCCTTTAATTTTGCCTCATTTCAATTATGAATGGTAATGGGACAAGAGAGGTAGAGATCTAGTGTTTCGTCTTTGTTTTATATTTTATTGGGGCAAAAATGAGAAAACAAAGACTAGAGAGGAAGCAGAGGCAGAATGGGGGACGGGGGACAGGGGACGGGGGACAGGGGACAGGGGATAGGGGATGGGGAATAGAAAATAGGTATATATCAAGATTAATATGTAAATTTGGAAAAATAGGCACTAAGGACTGTTGGATGCGAAGAAAATCCAATGTTGGAGAGAATCTGCTTGAGTGGTGTGTAGCCTATGTGGGAGAAATCGAGAGCGTGTTGAGACCGCTCAACGAACTGTTCGACATCGCTCAAGCGGTTTGTGCGATTTTGCTATTTTAATTATCGCGTAGCGTTTTGCGCACCGATAATTTTATGTTGTTTTGAGACATATTGTCTCTCCTCTCATCAACCCTAGAACTCTTGTACTTTTTTCTCTAAAGATTTATAGTAAAAGTGTAAGCCCGTGGACATAGGAACTACTTGTCGAACCACATAAATATTGTGTCTCTATTTGTGATTAATTTTGCTTTCTTGTTCATTACTCTTTTGTGGCTTGTGCACGTGATTCAACAGAGGCTTGTGGGTTGGAATAGATCGGGCTTAGGTCGATTTCACAACAACTAGTATCAAACCTCCAGGTTCGAAGGTTGAAGAACGCGACCGGGCAAAAGAAGGGAAGATTAAGATATAGAAATTCAACGGTTCAAATTTTGCCTTTTGGAGGATGCAGATTAAGGACGTTCTGTACTAGAAGGACCTGTATCAACTAATGATCAGGAAAAGACCCGAGAAGATGACGTAGAATGAATGGGTGGTATGGATCAGAAAGCCTTGGGGACTGTGCAATTGAATCTCGTACCGTCGGTGATTTTCAATATCGCGAAGGAGAAGACGATGACAGATTTGCTGAAGGCATTTAATAAGGTGTATGAAAAGCCATCTGCATTAAATAAGGTATACCTAATGAAAAAGTTGTTTAACTTGAAGACGGCGAATGATGTAGTCATTGCCGAACATCTCAATAAATTTAATTCCATCACCAATTAGTTAGAGCCGATTGAGATTAATTTTGATGATAAAGTCAATGTTATGGTTGTATACTAAAAATCATAATTTTTTGTTTTAATATTTAATTTTATTTCTTAATAAAATTAATTTTTTTATTTTATGAGAATCTTAATGAGTAATGTATGCACTTCATTATTTATTTAATGTTGTGCATGGCTGTCTTTTATTCTAGATAGTATTTAAATTGGTATGTAGAATTCGACTTACACACATAAGATCAGATTATCGGTTCTTGTAGAAAATAAGTTTTGGTTCACAATTTAAATCAAATTGGATACACCATCGGTACGGCTGTAGCACAATGTATTAGTAGTTCTGTCTTGATTACGGAGAACGGTAATTGTTTCGACAATTATTTCTTCTCATTGTACTAGTACACTTTGTGTGTATTGAACATGATCAAGTTAGAATAATTAATTTTATACTGATTACATAAATTAATTTATACCAGATAATTATTATGAATGCTTATACTCTTAATTCTAAAATAATTATTATTTGCATATATTTAATATTCGTTATTTTGATTAATTAGAGGGTGCAATCTTGTATAAGTCTATAATTTCGGTGAGTTCAATAACGATAATAATTATATGGTGGATAATTATTAATGAAATCTACATCCCAAAAAATTGGGATTGATGATACCCTCTTAAGGATTCTTATAAGTTTTGACCGAACCAAACCCTACAGGTGAATTTTATAATCTGGTAGTCAAATAAGTTAAGCGAAAGGGTTTAAGAAATTTTTGAAGAAATCGATTAAATATAATTGCCAGTAATTTAATTTAATCGACAGGTATCTGTAATCTTAACGTGAAAAAAATAAATAAGCATTTAATAAGAAGAACTCGAATACGACGATTTTGAGAATAAGGCTGAGAGTGTAATTATAATTCTATAATGGAATAAATTATAATTTATGTATTTATGAAATTGCTTCTAGGTTGAGGTAGAATTTTATAATTACATTGGAAACCCATATCTTATTTACTTCATAGGTCCCTACTGTGGCCTATTTATATGCTGTTATAAAACTTAGTCGCCAGATATTTATAATTGGTTCTAGGTTTCCACGTGTTATGAATCGAAAGAACAGGCAACTGGATAGGTTTTGAAAAACACAATAGATCAAAGTCCACAATTTATTCGTGTTTTGCATTAAGAAATACAACAAAAGGCTTGTTTTAGAGATTCGATTAGAAATCAAAAAATCGTAACGAATTATTGACTAAAAATTGTTGTAGGAACTGAAATTATCCAACCAGATTTTGAAAGGTATGATCCTAAAACTAACTTTAAGAGCATTATCGGGTTTTTTTTTTATTGTTTAACATCAAAAAAATTTAATTTGGAGTTAGTTTTTGGCGTTTGCTCATCCAGTTATTTTTTGACTAAAATCATAGACAAAATTTTAGGATCTTGACAGTTTACCCCAACAGTTTGAGCCATAACTCTCATGTCTAATCTGCCAAAAAATTAAAACGGCTTGGTTGTAGCAGTGAATAATTCCTCAGCATCACAAAGTTGAAGCTAGAGGACGCTGTCAAGTTTGTTCTGGGAGAGGAATCACATAGAAGAACAGCAGATGAAGGGTCGACATCAGGATCAGTCTTAAACGCCCAAGGGAGAGGGATGAAGAATAAAAGGAAGGATCCGAAGGGCTGGAGAAATCATAGATCCAAGTCACAGAGCAAATCACAGACTCGGGTTAGCAAGCATAAATCTAGTGGCTGTTGGAACTATGGATAAAAGGACCACATCAAGAAGGACTATAAAGCTCCAAGAAAAAAATGGGATGAAGCAAATTAATAGAGTAAGGCTACGGTAAATATTTTAGATTAAGAAAGTGTAGATACTTTGATTTGTATTATAGATTCGAGAACTGATTCCTGGATCGTTGACTCGGGAGCGTCATTCTATGCTACTCCTCGCTTGGATATACTTCACGAGTACGAAAAAGGAAATTTTGAGAAGGTCTATTTAGGGGACGACGAGGCTTACAATATAGTCAGCAAGGGTGAAGTGCATATCACACATGCCAAAGGTATAGTACTGAAGCTGAAGAATGTTAGACACATGCCTAATTTAATAAGGAACTTAATCTCAGTAGGTCAGCTAGCAAAATCAAAGATTATGACGTCGTTCAAATGAAATGCCTGGAAGATAAGTAAGGGGTCATTGGTTTTGGCCTGGGAGAAAAAGAAGGGGTACTTTATACGTATCCTTAGGTTCTTATAGCAGAATAACAGTGGCGGCATCGGACGTTGATGCTGATACGTGGCACAAACGACTCGATCATATGAGCGAAAAAGGAATGAAGGTTATGATTCAGAAAGAGAGACTACTACGTGGAGAATCCTTATTGGGAGCATGGTACTATAGCAAGTTAATAGTAATGGTCGGACTTGCCTAACCCTTCAGAAGTTTTTACGGTTCTACAAGCCAGTAGAGCACCTGTCTAGATAAGTTAGCCTTCAGGCGCGTGACAAGAGAGACTTGATCACCGGACTACCTTTAGCGAACAAAGGCTAGAAGTCACGCTTCTTTTTTGTTTTCGGAGAAGGTTGGGAATTCCAGCCCTGGGAGGAAATTAATGGTTTCATCCCACGAGTTCAGAGGTTTTGGGCTGACCCTCTAAAAGACGATTAGTGCTTCCCCACTACTCTACTCCTTTTCAATTGTTATTATCGAACCAAATTGTAAATTCATAGAGGGCTGTGTTTAGGTTAGGCTAGGAATCTTGAACTCTTCGATGAGAAGAAGGAAAAAGTTTTTATACTTGTGCATCGGGGCACACAGATGTTGATGCCCAATCTATTTCTCCTGCATAGAACTCTCCCAAATGTTGATGCCCAATCTATGATGATCCAACTCTCCTGCGCGAAGTTCAACCTAAAAAGGATGAAGAGACAAAGAACCGTTAGAGAGGACGCCAGAAAGGTTTTTCAGCGTGGCCCCTCCGACGATCTAGTCAATTAGAGTCTAAAAGGTGTCAAAGGAAGGTGAGAATACAGTTAGAAAGAGTTTTAGTGTTGAAGTGTCTTATCTCTCTCAAGCTATCATCAGAGTTTATATACTCGTGCACCGGGGCACACAGATAACAAACCACATGCGCGTCGTTGTAATTGAATTATGTGGGATTCTGCTTTAAACCATGCACCAAGCAATATATTTGCTTCATTAATCTGCAACGGCCCCCGTCAACAGGGCAAGGCTACCCACAACTAGCTCTGAGCAGCCCGGTAACCATGATGATCATAGGTAGTCCTAATCATCCCATCTTGGTTCTGGTTAGCTCAACCTATGATCTGATCAGGGTCAGTTCTACTCTCAATCTGACTAGGGACTTCTGATCTGACCAGGGGCTGCTTCAATTGAGTTTTCAGGCATTTAATCTTACTTCCTCCATTACCGACGATAGACTACACCGAAATATTGCCACCTATTGTGAAAATATCCACCATCAAGATTGTGCTGAGTATTATGGCTATAGAAGATTTGCATCTAGAGCAGTTAGATGTCATGGCAGCATTCTTTCATGGGAATTTGAAGGAGGAGATCTACATGTGCCAACCACAGGGTTACTCACTTAAAGGGAAAGAAGAGATAGCGTACAAACTGAAGAAAAGTATATATAAGCTAAAACAAGCATCTAGATAGTTGTACAAAATATTTGACAGTTTCATGACAGGTACGTGGTTCAGTAGATGCCACGGAGATCACTGTTGTTATATCAAGTAGTTTGTCATGTCGTATGTGATTCTTCTCTTATACGTAGATCACATACTTATTATAGGGTCAAGCATAGATGAGATTTCAAATCTCAAGAAACAGTTGTTTAGGAAATTTGCCATAAAGGATTTGGGGGTAGCTAAACGAATACTTGGCATGAGGATCAGTAGGGATAAAAGGGCAGAAAGTTGAAGCTTTCGCAATCAGAATATGTTGAGTAGGTCCTGCAGAGGTTTAACATGGAAGGTGCTAAACTTGTTAGCATGCCTTTGGAAAGTCATTTCAGATTTTCAAAAGAATAAAGAACTGTCACAGAGGAGGAAAGGAGCTACATAACGAAGGTATCGTACGCGTAAGTCATAGGTAGCCTGATGTACGTCATGACCTGCATGAGGCCAAACATAACCTATACAGTGGGAGTTGTGAGCAGGTTCATGTCAAATCCGGGCAATGAACACTAGGAAGCAGTATAGTGGATTTTGAGGTATCTTAGAGGCACCACGGGTTATGCTTTGTGTTACGATGGCTTGGAAATTCAGTTGCAAGGTTATGTTTATTTAAACTTGGTAGAGGACATTGATAAAAAAAAAAGAATACAACTGTGTATGTGTTTACCTTAGAAAGTGTAGCAGTCAGCTGGGTTTTTAAACTACTGAAGATAGTGACAATTTCTACCACAGGGCTAGAATACGTAACAGCCACAAAGGCATGCAAGGAGCTGATTTGGCTAAAAGATTTCTTCAAGGAATTGGCTAAAGGTTAGGACACGTGTTAATTGTTTAATGACAGTCATAGCGCTAGACATCTAGTAAAGAACTCTGCATTCCATTCAAAAACCAAACATATTGAAATTAAATGTCACTTTATTTGATCTCAGTTGGAAGAAGGAAAATTTGATTTGGAAAAGGTTTATACAAATAAAAATCTTGCAGACATGTTCACAAAGGTGGTGACAGTGGAGCAATTAAAAGACAGTTCAGCCTCGGTCGGTCTTCAAACTTAGAAGACAGGAGAATGGCTCTGTGGCGTCGGGATTTTGGATTTTTGATTCAAAAATAGGGAATTCAAGAAATGTTTAGAAAATACTTTAACACATTGAAAACTAAATTTTAAAAACCATTTTTGTGAAAAAAATAGAGTCGGCACTTGATTTTTAAGAAAAACCAAAAAAAATAAATTGAGCCACTGATCTTTAAAATGGTAACTAGAGAAAATAAGGATCCGGAGGCTAAGGTATGAACTGGAGAAGATGTTAAGCACTCCGTTCACCGAACCGTGAGGTTGGTGTTAGATCTAGCCAACCCAAGAGGGGGGTGAATTGGGTCTTTTCTATAAAAAAAAATTTAAAACATTTTTAGAAATCTTTTATTATTGCAATAAGGAAAGGTATGCAAGAATATAATCAATGCAAATATTAAAAAATGAGGGATAGAGAAATAGAACCAGACACCAGGGATTTATAGTGGTTCGGCTTTATCCT
>JAULJZ010209618.1:0-18771 GCA_032270985.1 Heliamphora pulchella | reverse complement strand
AATTTCTTGTACTTGACACTATATTTTGCGCAATAAAAGTTTGTTTCTATTTTTTTCTGTATCCAATTATATGTGCACATATTCTGTTGGATGATTGATAAATAGGAAAGTCTTGACAAGACAAATAACAGGGGCTGTTTTAAGCTATGCAATCTATTTTTGTATTTTCTTATTATGGAGTGGGTTAGTGATGATTATCAATGGCGTGGTACATAGAAGGGAATGTGATATAGATGCTACATAACCGCTATGACTCACATTGGTGGTCTGAATTAATAGCAGCATTATAGTTTCTAATTAGTATGAACCTATTGGCTAAATTTTAAAAAAATTCATGATCACGTGTCAAAGTTTTATATGTGGATTCCAACAAGTCAAAATAAAATAATCAAATGCATATTTCAGAAAATAAAATACACCTTACATCACAATCGGCTTAATGAGCCAAGTGGGAGAATGTTAAACCCGTGGGCTTTTTGGTGGCCCATTAGCCTCACATTTTTTGCATATTTTAATTGCATTTGGATTCCACAAATTATTAATAAGCCAATTACGGATATGGTTCATCTATTAGCATTTAACATTGGAAAGAACTCTTTTAAGATAAGAAGGAAATCGTTGATGGATAGGAATCCTTCTAAGAGTTATCTTTTAGACCATCTTCTGTCCTCTATAAAAGATAGAATAACCATCCTTTATAATGATCAGTTTTTCATTAATCATAGTATACGATTATTCTGAAATGTTAGAGACAGAGCGAAGAAGGTGAGCCAAGAATTAAAAATTACAAGGGACTTTGTTTGTACGATTAGTCGATTATCAATGGCCGCCAACGGTACGTTTTTAATATTCAATTTTATTCTTGAGATGTATTCGATTTAAGATCTTGTATTTAAATATTCCGCATAATATTATATAGAAAAACATAGATTTTTCCGACATGTAATCCACGAAAACACTAACTAGCCTGTACTGCGCATTTGCCACTTGAAAGTCCTCTGCATTAACTCTAGATCCTAATATCTGAACCTATCCATCATCCTATCTCCCTTTGCCATCATCCTCATAGCTCTCAGATGAACAACGGATCACTAAAGATAACCCTTCTTCAATTGATTGTTAGTTGGAGCATTTCAACAAACAGGTGGTGTGCAGAGGTCAGTTGAAGAAAGCCCAACCCAGTTCAAGAATTCCCGATCCTTCTATTCAATAAGGAAATCCCACAACCCCAAGACAATCGAATCACCAAACACAGAATTGAATCCAGAATCAAACCTTAAACTCCATGTTTTAATTGCTTCAGGAGATAACAAGCTCTGCACATGAATGCTTGGGGGCTAGGATTCGGCGGACAAGGCTGAGGGTGGTGGCTGTTGATGGCCTAGGGGCTAGGGTTCGGTGGAGGAGAAGGGTCGCGACAGTGGCGCAAGAGGTTGCTCGCGACGGCAGCGGCGGCGGCGGCGGCGACGACAGGGTTTGCGATGGCGTCGACGATAGGGCTTGCGACGGGTGGTCATCGCTGGTGGTTAAGCTACAAGTGGTTTTTACACACAATTTGTGTCCATTTTTTGTTAATTAGGAAGTAGATAGTTGTTTACTGAGAATAAAAAATTACGAGAGTTTTTCTTTTATTGCGTTTGTTATTCAATAGTATTTTTAGTTCAAGTAACCTTGTAAATCTCGTTGGTGTTCTCTAATCAATACAGTTTGTAAATCTCGGCTTAATTTAGAATTATGGCATGGTAGAGAGTTCATGATTATCGATATGATGTTGCTGAAGATGTGTGTGCATGAGATGCTCGAGCATTGGATAGAATTATGCAAATAAAATTGTCAATCGTTGTCTTGACTGAGCAGATAACTGTCTTGACTGTGATTATTTTATCTCGTAACTATGAACTAGACCCACGCCTCTTGAATTATGATGCAGTTGAGTGGCCTTTCCCTTCAAATATTATTCTAGATCTAAATGTGGATCTAGAATAATTTATCAATTTTTTATGAACAATCATTTATATTTGAATAAATAAACAAGGTGGAGGTTCAAAAAATGTCAATTTTTTGGTTGAGCAACATTGATCTAAAGCACAAATAAAATGCAGACAAGTGACGGTTTATCAAATTATTTTATGTCATGAGAACTCAATGATGAGTTTTCTCAAGTTAGAGAAAATAATGGATGTGACATTTTAAGAAACTTTCATTTTAGTAATAAATTTCTCTATGAAGTTTTTTTTTATAGTGCAGACTGTTTTAGCACATTTACAGATACTCACACATATTTAACTAATCAAAATTGAGTTTATTTTAAATTTATCTTTTTAATTATCTTCACTAATTAGGAATTTGATAGCATTCAAATTCCTTAATAGATTGATTCTTTTTTATTTAAATTTTTGCCATTATACATAAATTGAAAGAGCTAGACAGTTGATTGTTGAGATTAAAGAATTCAGAGAGTTTTTTATTTATTGTATTTATATTAGAAAGATTTATACAAACTTGTAGATTTCATGGTTAGTGGTTCTCTAATCGATACTACAAATAAAAAAGGTCTATAGCAACAAAAATTTATATGGCAAGTATAAAGCCGTCACCAAAAATAAGTATGTTGACACTAAAACATAAATTGTCACTAAGAAGGTCTAATTTTTTGTAGCTAAATGTGTGGGGGAAAAAAGAGATTTTGCGCCGAAAAGTTTTTTAGTGACAGTAATTTTAGCGACAACAAAAAAGTTATGACTAAAAAATATAGTTAATGTCAGTCTCTTGAACGTGTCCCTAAATCTCATTAAACAAACCATTTGTGAAATGCAAATTATAATCACAAAATCTATCATTGTATTTTTGTGAGATTTTTTATTTATCACATAAGTATTTCGCTAAATTTGTGGGAAAAATAGATTTGGTGCCAAAAAGGTTTTGTGTCATCAATTTTAGCGACAACGAAGAAATTGTAACTAAAAAGTGACTATTAGTGACGATATTTTTGATTTATCATTAAATCTCATTAGAATAATATTTTGTGACAAGGCAAATTGTTGTCACAAAATGTATAGTTATGTTTATTATTGAATATTTAATTTTTAACTAAAATTTTATTTAAATTAAATAATAATTTAAATCAAATTAGCTCAAAATATTTGCTACCAAAAAAAATAAACGGCACGTATCTAAACTCTATTTCAAAAATATCACCCCTTATTTAATAGATTTAGTTAAATAATTAATATGAACTATTTTTCTTTAGTAGATTGATATTATTAATTTATAATTAAATAAGTAATGTTGAATTGTTCAATATAATTATTTTACATTTTTTGTAGTAATTGATTTTAATAAATAAATAAATAAATATATATATAATCTTTCATTAATATATTTTATAATATAAAAATAAAAAGAATGAACATGGTAAAAACAAAAAGAAATAGACAAGATGGTAATATAGCACAGTTAAGAAAGTGAAGATCTTAAATTTGACTTCTCTTAACTTCTTTTACTTCTTTTACTTGTCTACTTAAGATAATCAAGTATTAAGCTTAATGGGTTGAGGGTACACATGCATGGAATCAAAGTTTCTTCGTCGTTGATTTTTCATCCTAGATAAGAAAAAGAAAACAATATATTATTTTATTTTGAAAAATAATATTTTTAATTTAATTGTTAGTGACAAGAATTATTGTCACTAGAAAATCATAAATTCTTGACAAAAATTTATTGTCACTAAAAGTTATACTGTTAACTTCTAAATAATATTTTTAGTGACAATTAGTCTCTATAATAACGAGATTTATGTACATTTAATTACAAACGAAATCATCACAAAAAAGTGATTATTTAGTAACAATACCCCTTTTCTCACAAATATTATATATTTTTGTAATGAGATCAATAAGTTGTCAATATATACTTTTAGTTACAAACTTTTAATGATAACTCTGTAACGGCTCTCCTATTATCACTAAAAGTCTTTAATGACAAATAATAAACATTTTATAACAATTTTTAATTGTTATTAATGGTCAATTTTCTTGTAGTTATGCTTCTCTGCATCGAATTCTTGCCTCTCTCACTGTCTTTACCCCTCTCTATCCATTCTCATTCTCTCTCAATTACGCCTAATCGTGCTTTCTTCTTCTAACTTTTTCACCATTGCCTTTCTCTCTATGTCCATTTTTGTTTACTTTTTCGTCTCTTACGTGACAAAGACAACAACAACACCTCTTTCGATAGCACAGCTCTCTTTTTCAATGGCAAAACTCTTTCTAACACTCTTGATACAACTAGTAATGACCTATCTTTCAATGGCAACCTTAAATAACACTGACGGCAATAACAACTGAAAGACGTAAAGACTATTTTTAGTCTTTATGGGCACACCGTTAAATTTAATTTTCTTCGTAGAAAATTTAAAATCCATACAGAATGCTTTTTGTTTAATTAATCATTTAATTAGAATATTAAAGTAGTTTTTCATTCTTCAAAGCATGACATTGGGGACTAATGCTTCCAAGTAGGATAAGCTACAATCCTTATCCAATAGTACAAGCTACTAAACTTCATGAATCAAATGGACCGAACAACGTAAGATAAAAGTAATAATGCTTTATTCACTTGATCTCCAATGAGTAATAGAGACAGATAGAACACAGTTTTATATTTTTCTTTATTTTAATTTGCTTAAAAAAATGAATTTTAAATTGAATTTCGTCCTAATTAATTGTCTTCCCAAGCCCATGCATTTGGCAAAGTGACTAGCGTAAAAACAATGAAACGTAGTTTAGCTTGAAATCAACGTTTATCATTAAAAAAATGCAGTTCGGTGCACGAAACTTCTGCGTATACAGAGTTCGGAGAAAAGAGCGAATCATAAAAGGTCAATAATACGCAATCTTACCTTGCAGTTGTAAGACTGTTTTTACATTTCAAACTCGTAATCTCTGGAAATTACACAACAACAATTCTATCTTTATGCTAAAACTCCCATTTTCTAAAAAAAAATAAACTACAATGAGTTGATAATAATCGTAACTCTCACTTAAAGTTTAAGGTTTCAAACACCCTTTTAAATAAGGAAATCCAAGAAATAAGAACCGGGTTATTAATAATAATGATAAAATTAAGATTATTGATTAATAACTTAAATAAATAACCAAATTCATAGCCGAAAATACTTATATTCAAATTGTTAGTAGTAATTCACATGTTTTCTATATACATATATATCTAATTAATATTTCTTATTCCACTAAAGTTAAAGGAAATATTACAATATCACAATATCCACTAAAAGAAGCAATATTCTCATCTTGTTGCAAATTTTTTATATTTGGAGATAAAAATAATGGATAAGCAGACACAAAATAGCATATTAGTATGCGTAAGGTTAGAGTACTCTTGAGGCATCTCCTCTTCTTCGAAGCCTCTACTTTTAATTCTTTGTAACGATTCAAGTAAATTAATATTTTAAGAATTTAAATAAAGAGTCTAACTATATTGTCTAAAACGTTGAAGGCAATGTTGTTAGAAGTAGTTGTCTATATGTTACTATATATATCTATATTATTAGAATATATAAGAAAACACCAAACTTGGTAAATATTTAAGTGACTTTTTATTTAAAATAAAATTTCAAAAGTAATTTGATATTTTTATTTTTTTGTATTCACTTTTAAAACAGTTAAAAAGATTAAAAAAATAAATTATAAATTCATAACTTCTCATAATTGATAACTCTTTTAAAACAGTTAAAAAAATGGTGATTTGACCCTACTATTTTTAGGAATTTCTTAGAGTTAAGTCCTATTTCATTTATTTTATTCTTGGAAATCCAAATCTTAGCTAAAAAAGTCCCCCTTTGTCATTTGGTTTTTCATACTGCGCCACCCAAAAAAAATCATAACGGCTCCTTGATTTTGTCTAGTACATAAAATCCAGTATCGAAGTAAATGTTCTATTGCAGAAATAAGGCAAAAATATTACAAAATAAGATGAGAATATACGTTGATTTGAAATATATGGATTTTTCGTCGATCGATTTGGGTGGAACATTGGAGTCGAAATAGCTATTTGACAGAAATGATGACCAAGAGTAAGTTCTCTAAAACATTGTATTCCATGGCATAAAAACCTTTCACTCGACTAAAAATTTAAAATCAAATAATGATAGCATGTATTGAATAATGTATTCATGTATTAATTTTTTTAAAATGAGAACTTCTATTCAAATGAGAAAATGAGTCAAAATATATTCAAAATGAGTCTAATATGAGTTGATTTAAAATAGAAACATATATTTAAATGATAAAATGAGTCATAAATTGGAGAATGTATCCAACAAATAATTGAGGTATGGTCTGACTACAAATGAGAACATGTATTGAATAATGTTCTCGTGCTACTGTTTTAATATGAGACCATATATTCAGATGATAAAATGGTCCAACATGTATTCAAAATTAATCTAATAAGGGCAATATTTAAAATAAGAATATATATTCAAAGGATAAAATGAATTATAAATGTCTTGAGAAAATAGTTCAAATTATAAAATAAGTCATAAATGAAAAATGTATATATAAAAAAAGGTTTATATATGGGCTGTTTTAAAATGAGAACATGTATTCTACTAATAAAATGAGTCAAATAGTATTCAAGATGAGTCTAGAATGAATTACATTAAAATGAGGACATATGTTGCAAAATAGAATTATGTTCAAAATAGAATTATGCTCAAAATGGAATTCTACAATTGCCATCCGAAAACCAGATAGTCCAATATTCTCGTTACTCCCTTGATTTCTTCTATCTTTCCCAATCAAAAAGGTTTACATGAAGACAGTGAATAGGTTACATGGCTAAAAAAATCCCTTCCAAAGAATTGCTAGAGAATTTTAATTAGAAAAAAAAATTATTTATATAATTATTTGTTGTTATAATTTATTAGAGTTCTAAAATAAGAATTATTTATGTAATTATTACTATTCATTACAACTTTAAATCGACAACTTTAATTCCTCAAAATAGAATTATGCTCAAGATAAAATTTTTACAATCCAGAAAGTGAAATCCACTTACCTAATGAAATTATGCTCAAAATAAAATTTTTACAATCCAGAAAATGAAATCCACTTACCTAATGAAATTATGCTCAAAATAAAATTTTCACAATCTGAAATCAATCCCAATAATCCGCAATAGTTTCTCGAAAATAGAATTCACTTACCTTATAATATATGGAACTAAAGCTACGTATAAACATATATCCATTTCTTTTTATTCGGTCTTTAAATAATGACATAAAAGTCCAAAATATTTAATATATTAAAAATAAAATCTTGTGAAATTATCAACTTGTCAATAGTATTTAACTCAAAATAATTAGTAAATATGGGACCCCGGCTAATTACCAATTAAAAAAATTAAAGAAGTAAACTATATATAAATTCTTAACCTTCCACAATTCATGACTCATGTGCAACATGTGGACACAACCGCCTATATATATATATATATATATATATATATATATATATATATAATTCTCAATGCGAAATGAAATATTACATCTCGTGTGGGCTTTGAATCAGAATTAATTTGGATTGAATTCAAAACATGCCCCGCTAAAAATAATGTCAATATAGAATAATATTCGAACGAGGGTGTGTATTCACGCCACAAAAGCTTTCCTAAAGATGCTGATGAGGGTGTTTGTGAACGTTGTTACTGTTAGTAGCTTTAGTTTTCTTCTACTAGTTTTAGTTATAAGTTACAATTTTTATTAAATACTTACAACTTATGTTACAAATTATAACTATTTTTTTCTTTTATTTCTACTATAAGTTATAATTTTTACCCAACACTCGCAATTTCTGCTAAAAGTTACAAACTTCTGCTGATGGGGGTTTACTTCTTTTAAGATTTCAAGTTTAAAATGAAAAAATTATTTTATATAATTTTTTAATATAACTAATTAAAAAATTATTCTTTTTATGTTTTTAATTAATCTATATCGTGGAATTCGAAAAGTAAATAATCAAACATCTAAACTCAACACATGAGATTTTTTTACGTGGAAAACCCAACTTGGGTAAAAAACCAGGAGACTACCAAGTCCAGGTAAATCAAGTACTAACCAATTGAATAGTTACAAGATACTCACTTACATGCTTTGATCGAATCCTCAATCCAAATGCCTTAAGCTTATCTTGCCGAATCCACGTGCACCGTTCCGCGCTTGATCACCGCAGCAACGAATTCTCGAAACTTCACACGTATTGAATCCTCAATACTATCACACCGGCATAATCCTCCGTCGGTAAACTTAGAACGCTTTCTAAGTTGAACACGAACAATCTTAGAATTTTTTAGAACTTGAAAGGAACTTCTGATCTACGTTTGAATATCTGACTATTGAATTGTAGAAGCTAGTTTTCGTGGCTGGCCTATGGTCCTTTATATAGACCTCAAAACCAAGCAATTAGGGTTTCAATCGAATTAATTCTGCCCGGGGTCCGCTCGAGCACACATGAGACCGCTCGAGCGGCCATGTGCTAGATTGTATTTCTGTCATGGCGAATTCTGCATTGGCTACTTGTACTCTTGGCTTGTGTAGTTGTACTTCAGTCTCCTAACTTAAATAATATTTTGATCAAAGTCTTCAAATACAATACAAACTCATGATTCTAAATCAAATTAGGACTCACCAAATAAGGATCCTCCAAAATCTAGGATTCCTTAATCAATTAAAACTCCATAATCTTATCTTAATCCAGCCACAAGAGTTCTAATCACATTAGGAGTTTTACACGAATAATATAACCTGAATTACCATAATAAATATGAAAATTAAAATAATAATTAATTTCCTAACATAAAACTTTGTAGGTGTTATTAATATTTTTTGGAGATACTTCATATAAAGTTTTGTCTCGGCTTTACTTGGACCCCTATAAATAGACGATTGGATTGGTCCTTCAGGGAATAGTTGAGGTACCGGTAAACTAGTCCGAACACCCTCAGATATTGTTGAGGATCGCGCTGAATTATGTTTAGGACTTAATGTTATTGTGGGCGTGCCAGGACAAATGCGTCCAATTGTAGTTGGAATTGTGCTTAACTTGATTTCTGATTAGGACGAATTGTGTGAAGCTCGAAGCAAAAGCTACCAGCTTAATTTTTTGCCTCAATGAAGATGACTTCAACAATTTTCAAGTATCTTTTTGAGTTAAAATAAATAAAACTTCCAAGATGAATGAATAGAAATTAAAACTAAATTTGAAATGACTTTGTATTGAATAAAGTATAAAGTGAAACGAGGATTATGACTGAAGCTACGCCTAATGAGAACAGAAATTGAATCTAATCTAACAAACGAAAATAAAATGAGGACGCACTAATGGGTTTGGACTTGAAAATGAAAAGATATATAATTACAAGATAAGAAAATAAAACAAGCTTGGGGCTTTTGATATATGTTGGATGTGTGTTTTGTTCCTTTGGCCGGTTTTCGATTTTATAGTCATCTGCATAACCGCTCGTCCTGTTTGGTGCCACCTTTTACTCTAACTACTAGTTGCTCACTTTGACTCCCTCTTGGAATGACATGTATCTTCTGCTCCTATTTCATTTGTAACCGATTCATTTATTTTCTCTAAACACATAGCAAATAACTTCAGTCGCTACCATGTATCTCTTTCCACGAACTAATTGTCCTAATTGTTCTTCCATTTTTGCTTCAAATGTTGATCTCTTCCTGACTTGTTCTCATAGTGACACGTGTCACCTTTTCCAACTTGTTCTTTTAAATCTGTGCATTTAATATTTCACCTGATATTCTAACCCGTAACAGTTCACTTTTAAATACCCCATTCGCTAATTTTCTAGGAAATTAGTTACACCTATGATTTTTCACGTATGGTCCAAACATTGCCCCCGTTCAAAGATTCCTTTCAGATTCCCAAAAAAGAGTCTTTTAATATTCTTTCTAATTTTTTGTCGTTATTCCTTATCTCATAATTTTAGTCCCTCTTATTTATTGCTCCCTCTCTAACTCTCTTTTTTGAGACGCCATTTTCTCCTTCCTTTTTTCCTATGTTGATCTTTCTCATTTTCATCATTGGCTACGAAACGGGCCAATGCTCTTGCAAAAGACTGCAACAGTGATGCCAAACAAGTAAAAGATCTAATCGTCCAACAAAAGCCTCCACTCCATTCTGAAACCCTAGTTCCCCAAAAATCTGGCCTCATCTCTTCTACCAAGAAATTTAGTTTGGGACCATCCTTCAAAAAATAATGTCCCAGCTTCCTCTCACCTTTCTATCCATGCATCAAAGGACAACTCCTTCTTTCTCTATCCATTCTTTTTTGGGAGAGATATCACAAAGGAACCCCAATCAAACTCTGGCATACTCCTCGTAGCGATTATTATCAATGGGTTAGTCAACTCCTGTCCTCCAAAGGCGAATTGTGGAAAGAGATAGGAATCTGTGACGCCATCCTACTTAGTCGTACCCTCTATCAGGCCAATAAAGTTTTGATTTTTGTTGCCCTTGAATTTTGGTCTTCTTCTACCAACGCTTTTTTTTTCTCTGTTGGCTTCATATCTCTTACTCTGCAAGATCCAGCCTTCATTGCTGGTCTACGTCCTCATGGTGAGGAGGCCAATACTCTAATTTCCTGTAAGGACCTTTCTTTCACTTACCTTGCTCAAAAGGACATGTCGTACGGCCAATTCCTTGTTGTGAATCAGGGAAAACCTTCTAGCCATGTCTCTGATTCCAAACACATAGCCTTCCTTATTTATTGGTTGAACAAATTCTTGTTTTGTGTTCCATCTCTTACAATTACCAAGGATTTTATGGCTTCTAGCCAAAAAATTGCACCAGGCCCTCTTATCCTAGCTCACCTACACAGGGTATGAAAGAGATGGTAGAAAATAGATTCAGCATTGGCTCTGGGCCACTCTAGTTACTACAAATGTGGATTTCGAGCTGCTTCCCTCGATTATGTCCTAACTACCCTTCTGGGCAACCCCTCAAACGTTTGACTCTTCTTCCTCTTGAACCAAAATTCCATTTCTTCGATGACTGCTTTATTTTCTTCTACGAGGATTTAATCACTATTGGGTCTCATCAATGGCTCCCTTTCCTTCAATTTATCAGTCCTTCTTGGTTGTGCACCCCCACTTCTGATCTAGATGATTCCAACAGTGAGCAAAGAGAAGTTTGGGCCAACTTCTTAATTTCAAGAGACTTGCCTTACGGCCTTTGTTTCACCCCAAATACCAACAAATGTGAGGTTGAATCTTACAATGTTGCTCAACTGGCCTGTCAGTTTGGCCTTACTTAGTTGGTGCCACTTCCTCCCTTCAAATCTAAAAACGATTCTTTCACTAGAAGACCGACTCTGGACATGGATGAGATTAAGACCGTAAGTCAAATTTTTTCTCATCTCAAAAAGTCTTTTTAGCTGCAAGCATTTGATGAAATCCCTAACTACTCGCTAGACTTTGATACCTGGTGGCAATTCTTTATTCAAAACTAACTTCATGAGTTGGCCAAGAGCTTTCTGTTGAGGATTTCTCTAGATTAACAAATCCTCTACGCTACTCTGTCTTCGAACCAAAAAGAGAAAAAAGTAACGAAATCATCTAAATCCCAAGGTAAGGCCCTTATCCCTTTCTGACACCATTTTTGTCATTATTTGCTTTGAAGAATTTATTAAGTGTAAATGAAAACCCCTAGACCCTGAGGGTATGGCTAAGGCTAGGTAAGAACGCATGGCTGAAATAGAGACTTATCAAACAGATAAGGCCAACGCAGCCTTCTTTGAGGCCTGACAAACCTTAAGAGAAAACGTCCCTCATTTTGATACCTTCTTAAAACCCTTTGATAAATCCATATCTCCATATCCTCCTACAGATGTAGTCTTCGTTGATCTGTTTAGAAAAGCAGGCGTACATAACTAGATACCTCAGACCAAACGGGTGACCATTGCCAAAGTAAATCCTCCTTTTTGAAAAACTGAGGATGCTATTCGTCAAGGGGCGACCTGCTTCATCCCTATGGAAGGAGTAGGTCAACCTCTTGTTTTTTTTTTTCTGGTTTTGCTTATCCTTCTTCTTATACTGATTTTTCTTTTCTCAAGTGTGGCTCGAATAAAAACTTCTTATTCTCTAGATGAGATCTCTAAAAATGATACATACCCCAATGATTATGTTCTAATCAAGGTAATCTTCTGCCTTTTCATTTAATTAACTTTAATCTCTTCTAATAAAATATTTTTTGTCTTTCCTCAGAATTTGTCTCCTCTACTTAAAAAGTGTACCAGAGGTGATTGTCGATCTCATGCTTCTAAAAAGGTAAGACCTTCCACGCGTTCAAGACTAGCTGACTTAGTGAAAATTCTAGAAATTGGAGGAGTTTTCTTACAATCTAAGGTAGTGAAAATTGAAATCCCCCTAGAAAAGTGTCTTCAAAAAAGTAAACCTCACCAGAAAAGTTAAAGTAAACCCATTCATCCTCAATAAGAGCTCTGAGATGAACAAGACTAGAAATTTGAAACCGAAATCGGAAGCGACCTAGTTCAAAAGAATCAATAGAAGAATGAATGTTCTCAACTGTAAAGGAGACATGGAAGCGACATAGAGTACGATGTGGGCATTGGATGAGGGCTTGCTGACGAGAGTGCTCCGACACTAAAGCCTTCAAAGAGAACAAATCTTTTCCTTTTAATGGAGGAGGTAGATTAGGTTTGTGGTGGCAGCGCCGTCACCTAACTAGGTTCTCTTTGGGAGCCTCCATTTTGTAGCTATCATCCTTAAGAGCAAGTGGAGGTAGTACAGTAATTAAAGGAAGAGGACAAAAAAGAGTAGCTCGCAAAATGTAATAAGCTATTGGCACGGAGCTAGAAGATGAAATCCCTATGGTGGGAGGATCAAGGAGGTACTTGTCACTAATCTCTAACAAAGAGGACTCCACCTCTTTGGTTGGAGTCACTTAGAAGGATGATTTGCCTTATACCATCGGATATAGAGTTTTGGCCGGTGGCGACGGGCTATAAACAAGTTTTAAGTGACAAATAATGATTCAAAAACTTAAACCCTAATTAAATCGAAAGAAAGGGGGGATATGAAATGACTTACTATGAATACAATTCTATAATGAAAGACAAACGATAGGGACTGATGAAGGAAGAAATAGTGGACTACACTGATTTGATGTGAGAAATTGTGATGAAGATGCTTCGCATTCCAGTGATCGTTGGTGGCAAAATTCAGGGAATTTCTCTCTTTCTAGGATTATTGAAGGTGTAAGTAATGTTACTCCCAACCGTTTAAAAACCAATATAGGCGCCCTAAGTATCAATGGTAGAGATTGCATTAGAACAAATGCCATCTACGGCCCACAAGAGGCACATAGGAGCGGTAATGACTACCATGTGATGATTGAGGCATAGAAAAATGTAGGAAAAAAGACGGCACAAACTGCCCCTCGAAAATCTTTGTCATGCCGCTAGCTCCCTAAAGAACTCCAACAGCCACTCCGTCAGCTATAATTGTATGGCCACTGAAGGGACAGTCTATCAATCAAACATTCTTTCTCACTGCACTCTTCGAGACACATTGATCTAAGACTAGGGACTGCTGAGGCACATAAAAAGACAATTGACAAATCATTTTTTGGCACGTAGAAAGACAAAGGGAAAACCATTTTTGTTTATATTCTTTCTCAATGTGCTCTTCGAGACGCACTGATCAAGAATATGGGGCCATTGATCATCAGATGGGTTTTGGTCAGTATCGCACCAATGCCTATCTTAACGGTTTGTTTTGATTATCTTGCTTCAGAAAGAGATTCTCGAATGACGATCCAAAAAAGACACCATCAAAATTAAATTAATAAAATAATTTAATCACCATAACATTATTAAAAAAATAAATCAAGTGTTCTTTTTTTATTCTAAAGGAATAGGATTCTAAGTAGTGTAGCGCTCTCCCAACTACTATGTGTAGTTCTACTAATGAACTCCATCTTGGGGTCTTTATCGATAATTTGAACTATTATTTTAAAAGGTTTGTTGAGTAAATTATTTATGCAAAAAAATAAGTTAATCGGATATTGACAACCTATTGAATAAGCTACACGTTTGTCTTTTAAAAAAAATCAATCGCCTGCATAGTCTAAAAAGCAACCATTAATTTTTCTAAACAAATGTGATTTTATTGAAGGGACTATTAATCTTCTATCAAATTTTTTTCGATTAATTTTTTGTTGTATGGATCTACTCGACAAATTTTATGAATTCAATAGTTCGGATCATCGATGCGGATCCCAGGGTGGAACCAATTGGCCCAAATATGGTGCAGTTAGAGAAGCTCAAAGTGGTGAGAATCTAGTCCTATTTCAAACATCACATGGCACCACTTGCACAATGGCCTATGTACTCTTCGAAATGGGTCATTGAATTAAGATCACGTTGTTGAATTAAGATCCACCCAACCTCTCTTTAGGGTGCTTGGTTGAGATTACCTTTTAGTTTAAATAGATGTGTTTAAATCTTTTTATTTTTAAATTTTAAATTTTTAAAGATAAATTTTACTGTTTAAAACTATAATTTTTAAAATTTTAATAAATATTTATAAATTTATACTTTAAAATTATTGTCACATCTTTTCAATTATAAATACTATAAGATCGTAATAGTAGTGGGTTTACGAACTCAATTCATTTGGGACAGAATGCCAAACACACATAGAATTCTTTTTTCCCACAATCAAGCATCATTTTTTTAAGTCAGTTTTTTGTTAATAAACCATTTTAAGTCAAAAAATTAAAAAGTTTATGTGGTTAGAAAATAGTGACTTTTAAGCCGCTAAAAAAGTCAAATAAACTCAATGTGAAATTTTATAGTTGTCATTTAATCTAAATAAACTGGAGTATAATTATTTGGTTGAAATTTGAATAATTTTATATATAAAGGGGTAAAATTAAAAATTCTTATAAAAAAAATCAAAAAGTCTAAAAGCAAATAGACTAAAAATTGAGAGTTGAAAAACGAAATTTTTGACTTTTTAGGCTTAAGTCAAAAGCCAAAAAGTTGACTTTTTAGGGGTAAAATTATAAATTCTTATTAAAAAAATCAAAAAGTCTAAAAGCAAATAGATTAAAAATTGAGAGTTGAAAAACGAAATTTTTGACTTTTTAGGCTTAAGCCAAAAGCCAAAAAGTTGACTTTATGCCAACTTAGAGCCAGTAACCAAACAAAGGCTTAATGTGTTTGATAGTTGCACTGAAAAAAGTAAGTACCTTTTGGCTTTAACCCGAGAAGTTCATTCTTTACTTATGTATTTAAAGAAAAATGTGTAATTTTTTTAGACACAAATACAATAATAAAAGAAAAACACAAAAATATAAAGGTACTAAAGAAATTTTTATATTTATCAACGAGAGCACAAATATAATAATTGAAAAAATACAAAAATATAACGCATGTGTCTCAATCAGGGTAATTTAATCATTGTAGCATTATTGAAAAAATTAATTAAATGGTTTTTTTTTTTATTCAAAAGGTGTATAGGATTTTCAACAGTTTGGGACTCCCAACTGCACTATGCAGTTATTCTTAACTTTTACTTTTAAATTATTAATATATATTTGACTATTTAAAATTATAACTTTTTATAATTTTAATAAATATTTATAACTTTTATATAATTGCATCTTTTTAATTATAAATCCATCATATGTCTCAATTACGGTTGCTTTGTTTGAGCCATTCTCCCATTTGAAATTGTTATTTTGTTGCGCACCTTCGCAATCCTTACATGATAAAGTTATTCCTCACGAAAAGTTGTTATTCTATGTAGGAAATAACATTACTCTATTTTAATTTGAACTACACATTTGTGTTGACTCTATATAAAAAATCTTAGAATCGACACAAATGTGTAATAGTAATTATTCATTATAGGGAGGGGCATTGTCCCATTTTAATTTGAACTACACATTTGTATTGACTCCATATAAAAAGTGTTGAAATTCATACAAATGTGTAGTTCAAATTAAAATGGAGCAATGCCCCTCCCTTGCAACGAATAATTACTATTTCCCCCACAAAAGATTAAAATATGTTTCGGCCGGAGGTAATTTTTCATTTTTTGCTTTAAGAGGCCGACTCCTATTTTTTATAATAGTTAAGAGACTTTTTAAAATGCTGCATGAACCCCTTACTTTTTTTATTGTTTTAGAATTTTTTTCTGTCCTTTTTTCATTTTCCTTCTTTCTCTTCTTTTTTTTTTTCCATCTTTTTCGATATTTTGAGAGTATTTAAAAGACTAATTAGCCCTTGTTTTACCAATGTTTAATTTTTTTAATAAAGTTATTGATGCATCATTTTTATGCAAAGTTATTTGTTTAACTTGTATGAAATTTTTCAATGTTCAATTGTGCTCAACTTTGTATATAACAATTTCTGCATCAATTTTTGTCTGAAAAATAAAATTATACTTTTGACCAGATTTTATGTTAGCTATAGCTAACAAAACAAAATTCTGGAATTAAGGTTTAGAATTTGGCACCTACCAATAGAACCTTTTGGTTCCAACTATAGAGAAAAATATTCAACAATACTACAATTTTAAAAAATAATTTCAGATTTTTACTTTGAACAAATGTCAAATTTGGATAAATTTTTGAAACAATTTTCTAATTATCTACCTTTTCTATAAAACATTCAGCCCTAACATCATCACTCCCACCTAGTAGTTGTCACACTTCAAAATCATAAATTAATCAAATATATCAAAAATTAAATAAAAATTCCTTTTTATTATGAATTTAATTCCAAACAGTCTTAAATTATCTTTAAAACTCGTATTGCAATTTGTTACTGGCTAAAATTCAAATAAATCAAATTAATTCTATCCTCAACGCTCCCCACGAATTTTTTGTGTGCAGCGCTATTCTTTACAATTTGTTAAAAAATCAATAATTTATTTTGTGTAGCTCTATTCTTTACAATATGTTAAAAAATCAATAAATGATATAAATTATGAGATTGACAACTTATCAAATTACCAACTGCCATTATTAGCTGGATTAAGTGTGTAGGAAAATAATTTAAAAGAAAACATGGTGGTTTTTTTGTAACAATATTTAATTCAAACACATTTATAATTTGGGAACTAGAAATATATTAATATTTTCTTGTGCAAAATAACAGATAATTTTATTTTTAATGGTTTTCTAATTCAATTTTAATATATTCAAGTCTTATTGACTATGACCACAATAGTCTGTGACAAAATCCAGAGCCACACTTAAGCTAATAGTGAGGCTCCAAACGAAATTAGTTTCGATGTCAACATGTAACTCACATTAGTTATTGTCCAAATCAAAGTTAGACTAGCCCCATATTCATAATTTAACACATTGAATTACAAAAATATATTATTTTTCTAGTTTTTCGAACATTTTGAAATATAGTCAAAATCTATAAAATTTTCACAAAAATGAATAAAAGTAAAACATAATATTTCTTTTATAAGTAGAACAGAATATTTCTTTTCTTTTTTGAATTGAAAATATTTCAAAAAAATTTTAAAATAAAAATACTAATAATGGTATAGGACTATTTACCTCTAACAAAATTTTCTTCAACTGGAAATCAATTAACAATGTTTCATATGTACCAACAACTAAGGTATAGTCCATTTCTTACTTTAATGTTCTCTTTTTATTTCTCTTTTTTTTACACGCCTTTCCATAACACCATTCATGGTGTCTTATATACACATTAACTTTGTACGGGGTGCCCCGTGTCACGCCCTCAACTTTGGACTACGTGAAACACCCAAAAACAACCAGGTAGAACCCAACCCGAGAATACACTCTCAAAAATAAATCAAGCATACATTGTATATAAGCGCCGAACGACATACATTATAAGGCTCCAACGCCAAGAAAAGGTATTAGAACATACATGTAACAAAACTAACAAAAAGGAAGACTATACTCTTCCACCTCCTCCGGCACCTCCAGATCAACCAGCGTGACCGGTACCTGAAGAAAAATAAATTTCACACCGTGAGCTAAGATTCAGCAGAAACTAGACAAGCCTGCAATATAAACAGAACATACTAGGAAATCGAAGTGCAAGTTTAGACTCTCTTTCAAGCCTTGAAAATAGTTTTCACATGCAAACGGGAAAGCGAGGATACAACCATGTTTGACTCACTAACAGGAGCTTGAAAATAGTTGGAAAACAGTTTTTAGATCGCGATTCACACGACTCTTAAAAACAATTTGAAAATTAGTCTATCCGTCCCATGATACAATACATACAACCCATGATACATACAACCACAAAGCTAACAACCGGCCCTCACACGCCGCAACCACAGTCCTAACACTGAGATAAAGATCCTTACATAAACATATATTCCCGGGATAAAATCGTATACTATGGGATAAAATCACAGACCAACCACGGGGTAAAACCGCAATCCTAACCACGGGATAAAATCGTAAACCTTACCGTAAGCCACGGGATAGGACTGCCGACCACGGATTAAACCACGGGATAGGACCGCCGACCACGGATTAAACCACGGGATAAGACCGCATACCACTGGATAAGACCGCATGTTACAGGATAAAACTGCACACTACAGGATAATACTGTAAACTACGGGATAACACTGAACATTCCTATGCATAACCTAATCAGGATTTAAATGCATATAACATACCACATACACCACATGCA
>JAULJZ010209607.1:0-18771 GCA_032270985.1 Heliamphora pulchella | reverse complement strand
ATTTTCCTGTAATTTCAGATTATTGTAATTGTTGAAAGTTAATAAAGATGTATTTTCTGGATCACCGAGCATGTATAATTTTATTATGGCGTTGGTTGTCTCCCAACAGTCACGTGGTATTCCGAGACTAAAGATTAACCCATTTAGTATCGTCACTTAATTCGTCCTATTTATATATGTGCTTATCTTCCATATAAAGATATTGAAGATTGTTTTGTCTTCCTATGAGTATTCTAGAACACTAAAGTTTGTTTGTTATTTTGGATAAAATTGAATAGGATATGAGAGATTAGTAATACTGGGGTTTCACATATTTTTTTATATATACCAAAGGATTATAGATGCGATTATGTATACAGTGAAAAATTTGGTTGATATTTGGTTAAAGTGGGATAAAGAATGTAATAAGAGTTGTAGAGTTATTTCTGACCGTTAAATAAGAAAGTAAAATAATCTGGAATCGAGTACTAATAATATCAATAGAGTCTGGTATTATTAATATCATGAATAATGATTATTAATCCTCATTCATCAGATTATTAGTCCGAGTTTCACAATATAAATATAGAACTCACAATACTAATGGAACAATTTTTTTTAGCAGGTCAGCCATATCCCTTTACTCCAATCCCTCCTCCTCTAACCCTCATAACAAACAAGATCCTACAAGTTAAGAACACACATAAGAAAGATGCTACTTTCCTTCATTTGCATTGCTTTTGTTAGGAAAAGAGCCTACCAGAGAGAAAATAAAATATAGCGTCACGATTTTGTGAAACGGTTAAACTATTAGAGAATTCAAACTCATAATATCGTTTGGGTGTAGGATGGAGATTAATTAACTTAATATTACTATAATAATTTTAGCTTATAGTAATGGTTGCTAGTGTCGTCATAAGTGCCAAAAATCACGGCTAAATATCTCCACCATCTATATAGGTAGAAAACCGCCGCAACAATAGTTGGGAGATATTTGTCAGTATAATATTTAGCGACACTTTTTACAAGCGTTGGTATAATCTTTTTTATACCTATGGTTCCTTTTGCGGTGCTTATTGATGTCGACAAAGGATGCATTTCAACACTTTTACTAGCAATCATCTAAAGTGTCAAAAATCACAACTACATATCTCCATTATGTCACGCTCCAAATTTAAAGGCATAACCAGTCGTGGACTATGGGCCTTGACCTAATAGGCACGAAAATTTTAAAATTAAAATATTATACTACGAAAAATGCAAGATTCTAACTTTGTTGAAATTTGAGTAAAATTGTGCTTCAAACTATAACAATATCATATGGGATACAATAGCTCATTAAAACAAACCAATTGATAAACAATTCAATTTTCAATTAGAACAAAAATCATTCATGAAAAATTATTTTGAGTGTCAACTCATAGCCATCTATACCAATAGAAAACCATTGCAACAATAGTTAGGAGATATTGGTCGGCGTAGTATTTAGCGACGCTTTTAGCAAGCGCTAGTATAGTCCTTTTTATACTCGTGGTTCCTTTTGCGGTGCTCATTGACATTGGCATAGGATGCATTTCAACACTTCAATAACACTCTATAAGGATGAAATTTAACTGCTGCTATTGTCTTTATAAACTTTGAAACTACACTTTCAATCGCTGCTACTATCTCTTTGAATTCTAAAACTACACATTTATAACATGGTTCTTTGTAAATTGAAAAATGCTGTTGTAGCTTGACATTTAATAACATTGCTGGCCGTCAATGCAAGTTATTTAATACTACAAACATTGTTGGCCCTCAATGCAAGTTATTTAATGCTGCAAGAACTTCGCTTTTAGTAGAACTTAGAGCGCTACTAAGTTCTAATCATATTCAGGTAACTATATTAGATAATTAAAACTTAAAATACTACTAATGTTATTGCATTATCATAATTAACAATAATTTTTAGGGGTTCTCAAATAGAGGTCCTATATGTAAGATTTGTAGAATGATTAGTCCCATCTCAGATTTTTTGAAAACTAGGTCTTATTTTATGTTGTTACACCTAATACGTCCATAAACCCTATTTGAACAGAAAGCAACTGAAAAATCATTACTTTTTTTTAATTGAGATATTTCTTTATTTTAAAAGAAATAAAAATTAAGAAATTGAGAAATTTCTCGTGTAACAATCGAAACCTCATTTAAAAAAAATATTTTAATAAAATTCATAATTAAATTATCAGTAAAATACACAATAAATGGAGAAAATTCTCAGTTGGAAGAGAAAATTCTCAGTCCTTCACTTATTTTTGACAAAAAATATTGTATTGAGAAATTTCTTAGTTAAATGCGTAGAGAATAAAGAAAACAAAAAAATCTCAATCGTGCAAAACCCTAGATCACATTGCTGTACTTCACCCTTCTTGATAAAACCCTAGGCCCTCGTTGTCGTCACTGTCAGTCGTTGCGTCGGAGTTGCCGCCGGCACCAATCGTCATGCCAAAACCCCCTAGCACGAACTATCCCATCCTCCATTCTAGCCGGAATCACCATTAGCTCTGGCGTGACGACAACCTCTGAAGTCCTCGCCGCCACCAGTCGTCACACCGAAACTCTAGCACGAACTATCCCATTCTCCATTCCTACCGGAATCACCAATAGCTCCGTTGCCGATGAGATCGCCGTTGTTGGAGATTGATTTGTCGACTGTCTCAGAACATATTCTTCTCGAATTCTTTTCAGATCCATTAAAATGAATCCGTCTAGGAGATCGTAGAGCGCAAGATCGAGAACGAGAGAGGCGACTATTAACAACCTGTGTTGAAGCACAACACATGCAAGAGAGAACGAGCAGTTTGGGGGTGATTTAAAGGGAAAAACTGTCATACAAATATCTCCCATTTAAAAAGTAAGATTTGACCTTTAAAAAACTCAGTATTAGGACTAATTTTTTTACATACTTTCTAAAAAGATATAACAATTAATTAACCCATTAATAATACTTTTTTCTTATTTTATTTTCTTTTTGACTTAGGTTCCGTTTGTTAGAACGAAAAATATTTTTTTATTTTTTGGTGTTTGGTATGATGATAATTAAAAGTTAACAAAAAATATTTTCCAAGTCAATAGAAAATAAGTTAATTTTGGTGGAAACATTTTCGAGCTTTACCATCGCACAACTATCACCATTACCACCACTACTATCCTGCCACCAACCTGTCTAGAGTTCAGAGGGTCAAGAGTTTAGGTTCTTGGGGTCCGGGTTTCCAAGCAAAAAGGCCAAAATACCCCTCTTGGTCGGCCACCCACTTGTGCAAGTGTCCCACTCCAAAATTTAATTTAAAGCAAATTCTATAATATCAAATCTTAATTAATTAAATCAAATCTTGTTAAAATTACACACTAATCATCTTAATTAAATAAATTAAATACCAAATTTTATAAAAAAACTATAAAATAAGTGAATTACACCCAATTATATTAAAAATAATTAAAACCATATATATCAAATTTTAAATTTAAGTTAAAACGATAGATCTTTCTAAAAAAATTTAATTTGGCCCACATCTCACCACAACCGTAATCAAACCTCACAAAATTAATCTTAAATCATAAAAATATTGTGCTAATATTAAAATTAATAATTTAAGTTAATTCAATGAAAAAGTGAATAAAATATACATTAAGTTAATTTTTAAACATTTATTTTAGACAATGTAGTATAATTATAGCATCATGGATCATCAAAACGCCCCAGAAAACCACCAAACCACCAACCAAGCCCATGGTTTGGGCTTGGCAGGCCAAACACTTCTCTCTCTCCTTAGGAGACTTCACACACTAGCTAGTGTGTTGTTAAATCCTAAGGCCATGTATTGGCTTGAACTACAACACCCATTATTATACCTACCAACCAAATTGGCTACAAGTACAATACCCACCACCACCTTAGTCGTACACACCCACCCAAGGTCCCAAAATCCTAAAATTAGCCAAGTGTTTGAGAGAAGAAGTTGAGAAGAAAAAAGGAAAGAAGAGGGAAAGGAGGAAATGTTAAGTAGCAATGCTTAAGTACTTGTCTTCCATCTTCAAGAATCAATCCCCAAGGTAAGCAAAACTCTGTAAACGTCTTTAGGACACTCATCTCTCGCTATTCTTGAAGATTAAAAATTAAAGAAAAAAAAAAAGAAATTAAGATAAATAAGCTAGAAAATTGATTTGAAGTTGGTTTTTAGCATTCTTGGTGTTTAAAGCTTGCATGCATGTAACTTATTTTAATTCTTGCATTTTTGGCGATTTTTAATATTATAAGATTTATATATTTTAATATAAATGTGTCCCATGCAAAGAAAACAAAAAATCTAAGCCATGGTTGAAGCTAGAACATGTTAGGGTTGCTTAGATTTGATTATTTAATTTTCACATATTGCTGGACCTCTCTTTGAAAAATCATAACTTATTTTAAAATTTCTCTTAATGTTAAATTCTAAGTCCAAAGATAGAGTTTTGAGTTATCTTTTATGCAAAATTGGTTTGAACCCTTTTACATGCGCTAAACCCGATTTGTGAATTTTCTATCAAAATGTGTCAAACCTAGACCAGTCTCTATTATAGAGGCCAAAACCCCATTTAAAAGTATGATTCAAACTTTGATCCCTTCATAAAAATTATAGATAAACATTTTTATTTATCTACCCACAAAAAATGAGCCCCTTTTATTAAGTTTTGATAGGTCCAAAGGCCTCTGCAAGTCGCTGACTCTGAATAGTACTTTAGGTTCAAATCTGCATAACCTTTTTATACAAAATAAAACTCCTATTTTTGTATTTCGAATCTGAAATTTTTCTTCATATAAAATGTAGTAGATATAAAAAACTAGCTACTGTCCAATAATATCTTAAAAACGAGTTGATTTAAACTCTCAAACGATTTTATACTCTGTTTATACAACAGAAATTGTTGTTACTCTCTATTTTGACACTCTTTTCTTAGGAGGTCCAAAACTCAATTTGTTTTATTAATAAGTGGGCAAAGTGTTCTTCATCAAAATTTTAGAAGACATCAAAATGTATAACATATCAAAAATTTATTTTGTCAGGAATTTGTTTGATGCCTCAAAAGTATTTTACAAAATGCAGCAATTCTCAGGATTTTAAGTTATAGCAGTGGATTAGTTTTAGCTAAGTACTTGTAGAATTCAAGTCACTTAAAATTTTTAAGAATTTTCAAAAGTTTTCTTCATAATAGTTTTAGATAAAATATTAATGTCCCATATATTCAAAAATTAGCCCAAAATAAATTAATTTCCTGCCCTAAAAATGTTTTATAAAATATGTCCAAATAAGCCTTATTCTTGCTTAAGTGTCAAAAATGTCCTTTTTAACCATATATTTGCATACTACGTGCTGTATTTTTTTTGTGGGCCTAAAATACCCTAAGTTTTTTTAATTAATATATGCTACTCTCTATAATGATTACGTTTACATGAAAATCTTGTGTTCATGATTTTTTTTCAAATTATATGAAGTTTTCATTTATTAAATTATTATTATTATTTTTGTGACTTGACATAATTCTAGCGTCACGCGTATTATTATATCTATGCCTTGGAAATGACATGCATTCATTATCCTTGAGTTGGGATATATGAGAATCACTTAAATTATAATGATGGATGAAATGAACCCTAGGGTGATATTGTTCCAGGTGGTGTCCCGTGGTTTTGTTAATAAAATAATTTTGGAGTGTTGTCCCCGGCTAGTATGCCACGATATAAAATTTTGAGGTGATACCTCATGGTGAAGATGGTTCGGGTGGCGAAATAATTGGTGATAGAATATATATTGATCCTACACTAGACCTTGACCTGAGATTCGATGGTCTGACCGTGATGATTTTTCACAACTTGCTGTCAAGATGACCCTGTTGAACGCTTAGTTCGGCTACGTAGTCATTCAACGGCTAAAGGAACACCTAAAGTCGATCGATAGACTTGGTCTGTGATGATTAGATCAGGGTTAGGATGGTTTATCCAAGTTGGGTAAACCTAAAATGACATAGGGTTTTAATAAACTTAGTAATTAATTGGAAGGCATCATTAACATCATTGCACATGTCGATTTCATTGATTCACTATTATCGATTTCATTGATTGTGGAGTTGGATCATATTTAAATTATACTGTTTGAGTTTTCTAGAGTTTTCTTGCTCGATTTTGGCTTATGGCGTTTTATGCCAGGTTTTGAGAAATCGAACATTCAACAAGACGATCAGGTTCAGGGAGAGGACAAGCGGTGGCTCCCATGTGTCAATGACTCACCAATTTCCAGTTGCTGCCATCTTTTCTTTTGTCTTTTGAAACCTGTGTACCAAGACGTTGAATGTATTTTTGTTATCTATTTTCTTCTAAGTCTATAATGTTTCAAATACTCTACTTTATTTTAGGTTTAGATGGGTATTAATCGTATGCTTATTTCACCATACTTTTAGTGTCGCTCTTAGATGTTTTCGAAAATTCGGGGCGTCACAGCTTTTTTTCTGATTTAAGATTAATTTTGTGAGGTTTGATTACGATTGTAGTGAGGTATAGGTTAAATTCAGTTTTTTAGAAAGATGTATTATTTGAATTTAAATTTTTAATTTGGTGTATAGAATTTGCTTTAAATTAAATTTTGGAGTGGGACACCTAGCATAAGAGGGTGGCTAGCTAAGAGGGGTATTTTGGTCTTTTTGCTTTATTTTTATTTTATTTTGTTGTGTTTTATGTTATTATATTCAAATTATTAATATATATATATATACACACACACACATACACACACTACAATTATATGTTATTTTATGAAATTTTAGGACTTTGGTTGTAAATTAGTTTGGTTAATTTAACTGCCATCGACTTGATTTTGTTAATCTACACTGTGAAACCCTGACCTATTCCATTTTTTGGAATAATTTAAGTGTTGACGGAGTTTGAGTTAATCCTTGATCTCGGTGTGTTGGGTTTTTATTTTTTCATAGTAGAACAACATGTGCGTATGAGTTTTACGCTTGTTTGGGTTCGAAAGAGGAATGTTTGGCTTGGTTTAAGTTTGAAAAACCAGTTTCTCGCAAAGGACCATTTTTCCCAGTGGTCCAGTCGACTGGACGGGTGTCCCCAGTCGACTGGGGTTGGATCTAGTCGACTGAATTGGGATTCAGTCAGCTGAACTCTGTCGGCAAGGCTTATTTTGCAATTCTAGTAGCCTCATCCAGTCAATTGGATTGGGGGTTTAGTCGACTGAACTGCGATATTTTGTCGTGTCTATAAAAGAAAGAAGTCTGGAGGTATTTTTGAATTTCATTTTTCCATATCTGGTTTCTCTCTCCCGAAACCTCTGCCTTCTCTTTAGATTCTGATGGGCCCGGGGCTCGGTTTTCAGCAAACAGACAGTGGATCCTTGCCATTGGTGCCAGGGGCTTCGCATATATCCAGACAGAATTTCGTTTCGTCAAGGTTTGGTTTTCGAGGTGTCGAGCTTTTGGCTCAACGAGGTAGGATTCTAAACCCTACTGTTGTTAAATGGTGTTATATGTAATTATATGTGTTATCATCGGGTCGAAAATGCATTAATTGTTGTTTTCATGTTTAAACCTTGGTTTTTGGATAAAAAAATGTGTTTTTATGCCTTTCTTGGTTTAGTTCATGATTCGGATGTGTTGATGTCCGTGGTTTTCAAAAGAAGGTTTGAAAACGAGGTGTTTTGTGAGAATTGTAAAAAACGTATTTTTGGAGGTTTAGAGCTAACCCTTGGGGTTGAGTCTTAGCTTTTAAACGTTTTGTTAGAAATGTATTTTTACATGTTAGTAGATCTCCATGTTGATGGATTGGATCTCTTTTATACACGTGATGTATAACTATTTTACGGGTTTTCGTAGTTAAGTTACGACGGGTTTTAAATGAATTTCATAGATGTATCGTGACAGTGGGTGTGTTGAGTTGGGCTTCTATTTCTACTCAGTGGAAGTCCAAAAACGTGTGCAACGTAGGTGCTTTGTACCTTCGGATTAATCCCCGTAAATTAAGCAATGGGTGCTCTGTACCCTCGAGTTTCGGGCCCGTAAATTGAGCAGTTACGTTGTTGTGATTCCGTATAGAACTTGTCATTACCTAGCAGGCCTTTAGTGGTTCAGGACTAGGGTAATGGACATGAGTCTATAGTTGTTACATTTGTTCTTGTGTGTTGCAGAGTCGGTACATAGGATCTCATTTTATCTTTTTCTCCTCGGCTGTGTGACCCGAGTGGAGAATACTGTTTTATTACTGCTTATCATTTTATTTTCCTTGGTAGTATGTTTCGAGTGGAAAAATGATGTTTTGATCTTAGTTGTGTGATTTGAGCGAAAAATCAGGTTTTGATTACTATTTTCCTTTAACTATGGCATGTTATCTGCATGGTAGCTATGCATGGTTTTAAGGGTAGAAATGTAGAGTTTTCTGAAGTAAAACCATTTTGAGGCACGTGTTGGCATGATGGAAAACTTACGGTTTTCAGGATGGAAAAATATTTTTGGCTCCTGTGGTTGAGTTTGTATGCTTATGATTGTATAACCTGTTGTACAGTTTTATAGTCTATTTCTATTAGGCTTCGGCTCATGGTGTGGAATTTTTTTATAAAATCTTTTTCAGGTAGACATGGTCCTGTGGGGTGACCTTGAGGTGCCCGGAGGTGGTTGTTGACGAGACCCTATTGTGTGGTATTTGTTCGGTAGTTTATATCTTTCTGTATATGTTTCATATTTGAGTATGACATGTTGTAAATCATATGCTTTTCTTGTGGTCGTGGGCCAATGTATGCATGTTTTATGCTTTCGAGAGAACCATGGGTTGATTGTTATTTTTTTGTAGTTTCTTACTACGTTTTTCGTTAGTTGGTGCAACGGTTTACAAACGGAGTTTTCAAATAGTTTATGCTTCATTCAAACTCTTGTACTTCGAGAGAGATTTTGGAACAACCTAAGCTTCCATTAAAAATAAAGATTTTTTTTTATCTCAAGCGTGTACTTCATTTTAAAGGCTTAACTCGTGGGACCGTAATCATAGTCTCTTAGCTACTCTTTTAAATCAAATAAATCCTCGATAGTGCATTTTACAAAGGTTTTAGCCTTGTTGGGCTTTATGATTTCATCCCCTGTTTGGCCAGTTTTGGTGGTTATTCGGTGGCTTTTTTGCGTGACCCAGAGTTTAGGGCGTGATAACTTGGTATTAGAGCTCTGGGTTCGAATACCTAAGAGCTGTGGGAAGAGGGTGCGTCACCTTCTGAGGAAAGATATAGTGCTTGGTTGCCTGTATTTGGAACATGAGCATGTTGATGTCGTGTATATGTGAGTATGGAGGCTGGACCTTAGGACTGAGTAGTTTTGCCTTTGGGTGTTTGGACTAACAAACTTGGGAGTCAAGTTAGAAACGCGTTTAGTTGACGTGATTTCTAATGGAAAATCTAAGTAGGTTATCCAAAGTGACGCGTTATTCTTGTCGGTTCTCCTCAGTATCGGTGTGGTGTCTGCATAATCATTGCGGTTATGTGTTAGCATGATTATGTGGTATATGTTAGAAATAACATGATAGATTGACCTTAGATTGTCGTGTTTTATATTTTTCTTTCTATATAACCTGTATACCCTTTGAGACGACGAGACAGTGGTTTAGGTCTTGCATGTGCAACTCGGTTGCTATCAGTTGCAAAGGTAAGTTTATGGGTTGAGTGTCGATTGCTTGGTGTATTGTGGAACTCGTCAGAGAGTTGGGTTTAACTGTGTGTGTGGGATTGACCTCGGTTGGTGGATTGCTGAGTGTCTTCATGAGCAGAGACTCCTCTAAGAGTATGCTATGGGAGGTTAGAGTTGTGTTTAGGATCGCTTTGTGAATAGGGTTGATGGGGTGTTGGAGAACCTGGAAATTAGTTGTTACGACTAGATTGGTGAATAGATCTGTGGATCGTGATAATCCCTTCTGGGTAAGGTTGATGTACGTGGTTTTGGCCGTGTGATGGATTAGGTACGTCTTGACCCATGCTATGTCACAAGCCGTGTACTCAGGATGGAGTATAGATAAGAACATAGTGGATGGGAGCGTGATAATCCTTGGTCGTGTGTGTGTTGAGATAGTGAAATGTGTGGTTCTGGAGACACTCCATGGTAGTCAGGATGTTGGCAGTGGTCAGCAGGATGTTGCTGGTAGTCAGAGTTAGGTATGATGACCTTAGATGACGATTCAGGTTATGATTCTAACCTGTGATGAGTAATAATTCTGTGAGATTCCTACGAGAACTCAGGATTGTGGTCTGGTTGTTACCCTAGTGATTAGGAGTTCATGTTTGAGAACCGTGCAGAGTGCATGTGGTTTGTTAGTGCTGAGACAGCGTATCCTGAGTGTGATATGTCTAGAGATCGTTTGTGTCCAACCTTGGGTTCAGAGATGGGTATGTTGTTTGCCCATAGAAACGAAGTGTGGAGTAATAAAGTTTAGTACTGTACCGTGTGATTTGGCTAGCCTGGGGCTATAAGTGAGAAATCATGGGTTATAATGCCTGTGATCGATGTGTGCTTTGAGAGCGAAAGTGCGAAAGGAGACGCATGGTTAAGGGAGTTCTTGGTAACTCCGGATGAAAGGTCATAGGATTGGGTTTTCTTTGTATGGTGCCGTGCGCTTTCTATGTGAGTTGTGCTGGGCAGTGGGTTCGAGGCCGTGAAGTGGTTGTGATTTGCCTACCAGGAGTTAGGTGAGTAAACACAACCTGGTGGAGTGAGGTTTTGGCATGATGAAATGTTGACATGTTTCTCTGTACACGCTTAGTGATAAGCTTGTAATCCCATGGGATGTGTTGTTCAAGGTGTGCGGATTGATGATATTCGTATGTGTGCGAATGACGTCGAAGAGTTGAAAGCTTGGTGTAGTGGATGGTTTGAGTACCGTGATCGGGGTTGACGGCGATTATTCGACTGTGGTCGATGCGGTTTCACGGTAAGGTTTATAGTGTTCTTTGGGGGCCAAGCGTTGATGAGTACTGGGAGTACGCTGAGATTGGGTCATGGTTCCTTGTTGACCCTTTTCTTCTCTCTAGATGGAGAGAGAGTTTTCTTGTGGACGGTTGTCTGGTGCGAGTTGTTTCATCTTTGTTGGATGGAGATGTCGGGTTTTTGATCGACTCAAGTTTTGGTTGTGCTCGGTGACTCTCTGTGGATTTAATATCCGTATTGTGACCCTTGGAGTGGTGACTCGGGGACTTGTATCGCCGTGATCGGGTGATTTTGGGTTCGATTCTTCATGGTTTTGATGCGTGGTGCATAGACATGTGCCTTCTTGAATGTTGAGTATTTGTGCGTATGACCTGGGATCTAATTACTCCCGCGGTTGGAGATCAGATAGAATTGCATGATGGGATTAGTAGTATCCCACGGTGGGAAAATCGTAAAAGAGTACATATGAGTTGGAGGCATAGTAGGTCATAGTGATCTTGCTGCCACAGTGTGCTTATTTGTGTGATGGTTGAACCATTTGGGGTTGTGTTCCCTGTGAGGCCAGGTTAGTAGACCAGGAATGCTTTTGCTTGTTCTTGTCGACAAGGGAATTGGTGTTGAGATGTAGTGTTCTTTTTACAGTGATCAGCTGAGGATCGTTAATCGTTGTTTACGGCTAGTTCTGGATTATGTGGATATGGTTGTCCATCTAGCTCTTGGCAGAGTGGGAATTTGTCGGGACTGTGCGGCTATGATATTCACATGGTGAATTTTTGGTAGACTTTGAGCAGTCTGGATTTGGGTTCTGTTTGGGTTTTGAACTATTTTGAGTTCTTGGAGTCGAGGAGTGATCGTCAACTGTGGTAAGTGTTGTGATTTGGTATAACAGTTTGTTTGGTTGGGAACATAAGGGTCGTGATGAGTTCAGGAGGTGAGAAAATTGCAAGTGTAATATGCAAGTGTTGGTTGGTGTCTTGGGTCCGAATATCTTGCTATTGTGGACTCAAGGGTTTGATGTATGTTTTATGAGTTGGGGTTTGATGTTGGATGACATCCATTCGTTGGCCTCGTCAGATGACAGCAATCGTGTTTGATTTAAGGTTGATCTGTAGTCTGAGTTCTTACCCAGAGGCCCATGGATGTTATGCAGTATGAGGCCAGGTTTACGAGCTTGTCCCGATTTGCACTGGAGTTGGTGAGCACAGACGAGTTGCGATCTATGAGGTTTGAGCGGGCCTTGAGACCGGCGATTAGGGAGCGTGTGGTTGCGATGAGACTTCGTGTATTCACAGAGTCAGTTCCAAGCAGCGGCAAATTGTTTCAGCATCAAGCAAGCGGCGCCAGTGTTCCAAACAGTGCTGATCCAATCAGTTTCGCACAACAGTAGCAGCAAACAGTTTCGGAAGCAAACTGTTTTTCCTAAAAGAAATCACTATTTTGGTGGACTGCAACAAAGCTGAGGCTTCAATATTGTTTTAAAGACTGTTTCGGTGGTTAGCGCACAACAGCAAGCGGCAACAGCGCCGGATCCCAACAGTAGGGGTGTATACGGTCCGATTTGGTTCGGTTTTGAGTTAAACCAAGAACCAAATCATTCTGAACGATTCCAAGAGTTTAAGAACCAAAATTTAACCGTATGTACCATGGAACCGAACCAAACCGAACCAATAAATAACGGTTCAGTTCTGGTTTGGAACCACGGTTCTAAGGTAAGTATTTGTTGCCTATTTTATGTTTAAAAAAATTATACATTTATTTTTTTTTATTTTTTCTATTAAATCTTTATTTTTTTATTTATATTATTTTATTTTACATCTTTTTTTATCATTTGTTTCATATTCTTACAAAGAGATATTCTCATTTTTTATAAATTATAAATTATATTTTATTACTTTTTCATCTATTACCAGTAGTTTATGAATTATATAATATTATGATGGTATGAGAAAAAAATAAAAAAGAAAAAAAAAGAAAAAAAAAGTAAATAAAATAAATAGAAATTTTAAATTTTTTATTTATATATAATACATAATATAAATATTATTAATAAGTGATGGATCGGTTCGGTTCCATATGATTTTTTGAAACTTAATCCAGAAACTGAACCATAAGGAACGGTTCTTAAATATTTGGAACCGGAACCAAACTATTCACCAAAAAAATCAAATCAAACCATATGGTTTGAATCGGTTCGGACCGATTTAACGATTTTAACGGTTTTTTGAACACCCTTACCCAACAATGGCGCAGTGAGCAGTGAAATTCCAGGCGGTTTCCACGCTGCAATATTTGTTTTTTGCAAAACACAGCAGTGTTTTATTCCAAGCAAACACAAACACCACCGGTTTCCAATCCAAGAGGAGCGCTGTTTTGAAGGCCAACTATAGCAAACAGCTTCGGTTTACAAGCGGCGCTAGTTTCCTATCGCCAAGCCTACTGCCGGTTTCCTACACGGCAACTTTGAAAGTTTTTGTTTTCTAAAACCGCACCAGGTTATTTCGGAAGGGACTGTTTCGGTTGGCTTGAATTCTTGATAAAGATTAGTCAAGAGTTTTGATACAACTTGAACACAGAAAATTGATACAAACAGGATACTGAAAGCTTATCTCTTAACAAGAGAATGAAACTCTTTAGAGTTTCAATCCGATCATAAAATCGAGATTATATTTATCTTGTATTTAATTTATTTTTTATATATTAACTGCGTGGATGATAAATATTGATTTTATTTATCATGTTAATTTAATTAATTCAAATATTCGATTTTAATTAAAATATTTTGTAATAGAAAATAAAATTAAGTTTTTTTAATTAATTAATTTTAATTAAATGAAAAATATTTAAATATTTTATTTTTACAAACTATCACGTTTAAGATGTTTTTTTTAAATCGGATATCTTGGAAAAAATGTGAAAATTAATTTCAGATTTTGAATTAATTAAATAAAAAAATATTTAATCGAAATAAATTATTATTTTTCAAAAAATATGAAACAAAAAATAAAATAAATAAATACCTTTAATCATTACCTTAACTGAAAAGCTAGAGGAAAAACTGTGCATTTATTAAATTTTATTTATTACACATTTAAATACGAAAATATAGTTTGATAAACCAAAATATTTGGAATCGTGTACACGGAAAGATGTTTGATTCTTTCAGATTGTGTGATTTTTTGAAATTAATAAATTTATTTTAATTAAACGATTTTTTATAACCTTCATTTTTTTTTAAAAAATCTAAGTGGGAGAGAAAATTTATTCATAAATAAATCTCGCGGTTTCTATCACCAGTTTGTAGGCGATGCAATTAAACCCTGCGTGTTGGCAGTAAGGCCTTTTTTCCCATTGGATTGATTAATTGCGGTATCGCCAGTAAAAACTTCCTTTAAGAATAAGTCTTGTGGCGTTGGAATTTGGGGGTCAAAAATAAGAAAAGTAAAAGATGTTTCAAAATATATTTTAAACACCTTTAAAACCAAATTTTGAAAATTTCTTTGATTAAAAATGGAGTCGCCACTTAGTTTTTGAGAAAAAATAAGAAAAACTAAAATAGCCACTGATCTTTAAAACATAAATCAGAGAAAAATAGGATTCGGGGGCTAAGGTACGAATCGGAAAACGTGTTAGGCACCCCGTTCGCCCAACCATAAGGTTGGTCTCTACTAATTATCATTGGTTCTTTAATATAATTTTTCAAATGCATACAAATAAAAAAAATGGGAATGAAAAGAGAACATTCAAAATCAAGTATAGAAAATACATAAGATACGTACATAACACTCCAAAACAAATAAGTGTCAAAAGAAAAATCTTAAATCCTATAGCATGCAATTTCTATCTAAGGATACATGAAACACATACCCACATGTAATATTCACAAAAATAAGTTAACTATCATAATGAGCTAAATAAGGCACTAGATCAAGCAAAACTTTAAAGAAAGTAATTAAAATGTGCACATTGTTAAAATAAGCCAAATTAATTTTAACATGATGAGAAGGTAATAAAAGACGCATCCGAATTCTATGTTTAAAAGAAAGTTTATTAATAAAGAAAATGACAAAAGAGAGTTTAAGAATTTAAAAAAAAAATGAAAAAGAAGTTTGTAAAAGAAAATGATGCTAAATAAATAAAAAAAGGTTAAAAAATGTTTATTTGAACTATTAAAAGAAAATCTAACTATTCATATTTTATATCCTAAAAGAAGAAAAATAAGGGGAAAAAGAAATCAAAACAAAATTATATTTTAAAGATAAAATATATTTTTATGGTTCTTTTTTTTTTTTTTTTTTTTATGATTTTTAAGTTTAGCAAGGTGAAAAGAAAGAGAAACAAAAACATTATAAAAGAAGAATTAAACTTAAGAAAAGAGGGTTTTCAAAAGGGGGTCCAATTATTTATATTTTATGTTGTTTTCTTTTTAAAAGGGAATTAAAGAAATAGAAAATAAAAGAAATAAAAACGATAATGGAGCCTTAACTAAAAAGAAAATTATAATGCCATTTAAGGATGAAAATTAATTTAAAAAGCTTTTTGTGATTTTTAGATTTAATAAAAAAAAAAAGAAAAGAACAAAAAAAAAAAGGTAAGTACTAGAAAAGGAGAATAAAGCTATGGAGCATTTTTATGAAAATAAAGCTAATAATAAAATATTTAGGAAAAAATTACACTATTGTTAAAAGAAAAAGAAAAGAAAATAAAAAATAAGAGTTAACAAAAGAAAATTAGAATAATTCTAATTAAGAAACTTTTAAACTAACACTAAAGAGAAAGTAAAGAAAATGTGGCATTGGTATTTAAAGAAAATAAGATGAATAATAAAAGAAGATAAAAAGAAGAGAAAATAAAAATTAGAAAATTATACTAAGATTACAAGAAAAGAAATAACTAATGCATTGAAAGAAAATTATATTAAGTTAAAAGAAAAGGAACATTTAACTAATAAAGAAAATAAAATGAACAAAAAAACTTGTTATTACATGAAAATGAAGTGGAATGCTAAGAAGAAAAAAAAGAAGCTAAGAATTAAAATAGAGCATTAAATTTATGGTACAAGAAAAATAAATGAAATAAGATGAAATGTTAGTAAAAATAGATTAGATTAATTAAAAGAAAAGAAAAGTAAATAATGCTTTAACATAAAAAAAAGTACTAGTAAAGAAAGAACTAAATTAACATTAAAAGAAAAATTAGTGATTAAATGGGTACAATATTGACAAGTACACCCTTTTCATGTAAGTGCTTTGATTATAGCAATAACGACATTATTAGTCGTATTGCTAATTTATGTTAGCGCTATTTAATGATGTTCAAATACTAATATAAGTAAGCAAATAAACAAATAAGCTAGAATTTGAATTCAAACATAACTAAAGCAATTATGAGCAATATAAGAACATAATTAGAATGAAATGATTTAAATAACTCGGCCACTCCAAAGAGGTGGAAAGTGGAGCTAGAAGGGTCGGGGATCCAAGCAAAATACCTAGATTACCGGGGAATCCTCAAATCAGTAGAATGAGCTCTAATTGTCCAATCCTCGGGTGGTGATCCAAGCAATGTAGGTTTCAATGTAGGTATCGGAGATTCGGGACTTAGTATATCGGCAGGGTTTCAGCATCGGGGCTTGGAATCGCTCGGTATATCGGCAGTGTCTCTCTCACTCAAAATTCGTACTGAAAACGTACGATGGGGTACGGTATTTATAGAGTTTATCAGCCAATGAAATGCTGCCACGTTTAAGGGATACGTCAGGCCATTTAGAGTTGGCAGTCGCCACAATGAGAGTTGGCCGTCGCCAGGTTTTTAAAAGTTTTCACAAAGATCTATGGTGGTCACCACAATGGAAGTGGACGGTTGCCATGATTGAAGATGGCGGTCGCCACTTTTGGCTAGGGTTTTCACAAAGTTCTATGGCGGGCGCCATAATACAAGTTGGCGGTCGCCTTACTTGGGCAGCAAGTTTCGATGGTTCGATAAAATTTCATTTTTTTGAAGGTTTCGGGTTCAAATACCGAGCTTAGATCACTTCCCGAGCCCCTATTCCACCTGTTTTCATCATCGAATTTGCCTAAGATTAGGCGGGGTCAAATTGGGATGTCTACAGTTGCCCCTCTTTGATATAACTTGTGTAGCAACGCGTGAAGCAAGTTATATCAAAGATCCAGAGACAACAACCATTTGACCGAGCCGTCAATCTGAGGCCATGAACACACAATCATTTGTATGATGTTGGTCGTACTCGAATTTTCATCGAGCTGCCTACGTACCCCTTTGCTAGGAATCAGACCAGAACGTAGTTCACGGGGCAAAATGCGAGATGCAATGATAAGGAACATGATGTGGATGCTAACATGAATAAATGCTAACATGATGCAGACATTTACATTGTAGTGCATATATAATGTGAGAGGGTTCTGATATCATAACACGGATCAAGAAGAGGATCAACTAGTTTTAGGTCGTGAAGGGATCGGGGAGTCAGTTTTAGGTCATGAGAAGGACCGATGAGTCAGTTTAAGGTCGTGAGGAGGACCGATGAGTCAGTTTAAGATCGTGAGGAGGACCAACGAGTCAGTTTAAGGTCGTGAGGAGGATCGACGAGTCAGTTTAGGGTCTTGAGGAGGACCGACGAGTTAGTCTAAGTTCCTGAGGAGGACCGACGAGTCAGTTTAAGGTCGTGAGAAGGACCGACAAGTCCGTTTAAGGTTTTGAGGAGAACCAACGAGTCAGTTTAAGGTCCTGAGGAGGACCGATGAGTCAGTTTAGGATCATGAGTAGGACCGACGAGTCAGTTTAAGGTCCTGAGGAGGACCGATGAGTTAGTTTAAGGTCGTGAGGAGGACCGATGAGTCAGTTTATGGTCATGAGGAGGACCGAGAACTAACAGGTTGAGTTAAGACCTAAAAATTCGGAACGAGGTGCGAAATAAAAATAATTAAAAGCCAAGTTACGACTGTGACGATCCAAAAATTTTGGATTCATCTAGAGCGACAAATAAAATACTAAGCAACAGAATAGGCAATTTCTTATTCCAATATTTCTCAAAAAAATAAAAAATAAGTCAAAAGTTTTATTACATCATTGTTCTTGCAGCGAAAAATAATAATAAAAAATAACTGAAAACAAAAATACTAATAATAAAGACTCGGGTGGTTAGGTTCACATGAAGTAGTGCTCTATCTGTTCTTCTATGTTCTCCTCTACGACATCATCCTGCACTTCATAACCTGGTGTTTGAATCATCAGGGCAACATAAAATGAAGCCATGAGTTCGAAGAACTCAGTAAACTCATCACAAGTAAAGCATGCATCGCTAGCTAATCACATCAACATGTAGCAAAAAATAAACAATAGATATATCAAAATGCATCGTGATTTAATTAATTACTAATAACTCCAATTAGGATTATCCTGAAACACTACCCAAACACATTCTCCTTATCATCATCAACATCATCATCATCAAATCTAATACACGAGAAGTTTCTACGGTTCCAGCCAGATGATATCGTAGAATAATAACAAGATCCAGCCTACGGCCTGTTTCTGCCAGATATTATCCTAAAATTACAATCGAGAATGCATCTGTGTCTGCCTGATAAGTTACTCTAAAATATACACAGGCCCAGCCTACGGCAGGTGTCTGCCAGGTAACTTATCAAAAACCTAAACTCTGCTGGATGTTATCAAAGTTCGAACACCGGCCCAGCCTACGGCGGGTGCATCTTGATAATATCCATCACCACAACAAACCACGACATACAACTAACTTCTCGTAATTAACCCTGTTATGATTTTTAGCAT
>JAULJZ010209596.1:0-18771 GCA_032270985.1 Heliamphora pulchella | reverse complement strand
TAAAAGTCATTTCTTTTTGGCTAAGGTGTCAACTTTGATTGTTCAAAATGTGTTAACACTTTCATTTTGAAAATATATAATATTATCAATTTAAAACAATTTATTCTTAGAAAATAAATTATGAAAATCATCAAAATCAAATTAAAAAGCCCTTGGACTAACAAGATTGAATACAGATGGATGAGGAGTAAAAGTTCAGTATGTAAGCTTTGAGAGTGTGCCTAAAAAGACACTCTCAAAGGATCACACCTTCAAATTACAATATGTAAGCTCTCTCTATATGTGTGATGAAACCCAAACTCTTAAATCAACCAAAACTCAAAATTAATATGAACTCTCTAGATCCATACAACATGAAAAGCAATATACTCTCGCTAAGTCCATACAAACTCTCTCCTCAAACCCATTTAAAAAAACACACACTCCAACGGGGCTGCCATGTTTTTCGAGGGAAAGGGAGAAAGAGACGGCTCAAATTTGCCTCTCTTTCTCTGCCACTGAACCCAAAAAAACGCAAAAGAAAAATAAAAAAAATGAGAGAGATGAACAGAAATGAACAAAGAGAGTTAGGGAAAAATACCTCCGTTTGCAGAAGAGAGAGAGAGAGAGAGAGAGAAAATTAATTTCTTGGACAGCTATAAAATTGTCCTCAACTTCTTAGGCTATAAAATTATCCCTCAACCTCTTAGGCTATAAAATTGTTCTCATAATGTCATAACAACTTTTTAGGCCCTCTAATTAACCATGGACAAAAAAATTAATGTTAATATAAATTTAAAAAAAAAACAGATTCTAAAGAACTAAAAATTGGTGGGTAAAAAATTGGAGGGTTTCCATCTCCCTCTTTAACTTTGTGTCACTCTTTGAGACAACCTCTTTAATTATGACTTCTCTATTTTAGGGCCTTTTTCTTATCTCTTTTCTTCCCAAAAACTCAGTAGGTTAATTAAATGGTGGTGCTCGGTGCTCAATGATGGTGTTTCAAAATTCAACAGTGCTCAATGGTGCACAGTGTTTATGATGAAAAGTATTTCTTATACCAATTTCTTAGGGAAGGGAAAAAAAAAGAACAAACCCTTATTTAGTCTGATTTTTGTGCGTTCCAATGAGGTAAAGCCTATCATCAAATAGTGATGGATGCAAAAAAAAATATCAGCTTCAAGAAAATTATTTAAAAAGCACAAATCTAGGGTTCATTGCGCAAATTCTAGAGAAAGTACAGATCTAGGATTCATTGCACAAATTATTGAGAAAACACAGATCTAGCTTCAAGAAAATATAGATCGAGCAAAGATATGGAGAAAGAGAAGGAAAAAAATACCGTAGTCGGAGCAGCAGTGGACTGCGAAGACAATGAGGTGCGAAGACGGCGGTGATTGAATAGCAGCGTCAGGACGGCCCGTCAAGACACGCGAAGAAGGCGTCAGTAGTGTTATGGAAAGAAAGCACAGATTTAGGGTTCATTGCCCAAATTATTGAGAGAGCATAGATCTAGCTTCAAGAAAATACAGATCGAGCAAAGATATGGAGAAAGAGAAGAAAAAAAATACCGTAGTCGGAGCAGTAATGGACTGCGGAGACAATGAGGCACGAAGACGACGATGACTGAACAGCGGCATCAGGACAGCTCGTCAAGACGCGTGAAGAAGGCGTCAGCGGCATTAAGGCTAGGGATTTCAGTCATCAATCGCCGTTCGGTGCTGAAGATGACACTCGACGTAGACGAAGACAACAGTCGTCAGAGGGGGAGAGAGAGAGAGAGAGAGGCAGTGGTGAGAGAGAGAATCAAGAGTGAGAAAGAGTGAGAACCGAGAAGTCATTGTCAGATCGTGAGAGACGCCGAGGTCAGTGAGGTGACGTTCGAGCGGCGGTGTCAGGGGCATTGAAGTGAGGCGATATCCTTTGCTTCCTCAATGAGGCAACGTCCAGTGCCTCGCCTTTCCCCACCGTTGGATTGGTTTAGAAAAAATAGAAGCCTTGGATCATCACACATACATATCACAGAGACCCTCCTCAGTGAGGCAACAGATGTCCGGTGCCTCACACACCCTTCTCAATCGTTGGATTGTTGAGGAGCAACAATAGTCCTTAGATCATATATACATGTCCCATCCAACCTAAGTAAATTGTAATATAGATGTACTATTTTGTTTTAATTAAGTGTAAAGATAGAGTTATTTTTTTTTTGAATTTAATAAGATAATTAAAATATATTAGGCACTCTTTATTTAGATTAGAGAATTATTATATTTTAAAAATATATATTTAAAGGTGACATAGTAAAAGAAATAAGCCAAGTGGCAAGAATTATCAAATTGGCCGGTTATAAGCCCTTTTGTTGTATATAGTGTTTAATAGTTAAAACAAATATTATAAAGCTTTAATTTTTATTCAAAATAGAATATAAAAATCTAATTTTGTTATATATATATATATGGTCTTATTTCGATTTAGCAAAAAAGTTTTTACAGTAGTCATTTTAATGAAACAAGGCTTTAAGTCCCACTAACGACAAGACAACTCAAACTCCCACTAACATTCTCTCCTCTTGTGCTCAAGTTTGGAAAGTTTGGCAATTAGTTTAAAAGTTTATTTTTTTTATATTTTTAGTTAAAAAATTAAATTGAATTTAAAGTAAATTGTTTGGTAACTTAATTTTTAAGTTAAATTTTTTGATGTTAGTTGTTTGGGTAAAAAAATTATTTTTTAAAATTTTTTTATTCAAAGTGGACAATTTTATCTTTCTATAATCTAATATTAACAATTATATGTAGTTAATAGTAATAGTAAATAAGTTATGAGTAAAAGGTATTATTATATTTTAAAAGTGATAGGAGGTTGAATAGAATATTCTGAGAGTTTGTGTTTTGATTTAACTTTTTGACTTTTTATTTTTTAATTTTTAGTTTTTTTAATTTTTTTACTAAACAAACAATTTTCACTTTTTGCCGTTTTTAGCCAAAAAGCCCTTGTTGCCAATGAGGGCCATGTTTTATAACTTGAATTGAGTCTTGAAGTATCTTTGGACTTTGGATTGTATTTTTTTTGAAATTAAAAGAATTGAGTTTTAAAATGTTTAAAAGGTTAGCTCATGATTTTTGGGATTAAAGAATTAAAACTTAATTAAGTTTTGAATTTCATAGGCTTATGGCTAGGCTTGTCTTCATTTTAAAAAAGTCTAAGAAGAATTTGGGTTTTTGTTAAAGCACTTAAAAATAAGCAAGCAACCAAACACATAGCAAACAAATAAACAAATAAGCAAGTAACTTTTTAAATTATTATTTCATGAACTTAGAATTAATTTTTATTTATTTATTTTATGATCTTGGATTTATATATATGAATCTCAAATTATTTATTTATTCTTGGTTTACAACTATTTATTCTCACTTTATTTAAGGCCTTTACTTTATTTATTTTAAACTATTCGCCCTTACACCTTAATGTCTATTTGCTAATTTTACATTTTTAATTTAAATAAAAATTTATTCCCTCAATATCCTACAAAATTCATCGTAACCATAAAATTAAAATCCATGTAAATGTGAACAAGTATTTTCCTTTTTCCGTTGCTCAAATGGGTAACTCGGCATAGAAAACGCAAGTAATCAATACTCAACAACACAGAGACACATCATGTGGGAAAGAGAGCTCTTGCATTCATTATATAATGTGCTTGTAGAAAAACGTTGCACAATCCAAGCCAACTCAACTGGCTTATTTGGATGATCTTGAACAATTTTGAAGACTAAACCCCAGTTTCCGAACTCTCTAGGGTTGCTCGTATTGCTCCCAAACTCCTACAAAACAAGAACAACGTTAGTATTTTTTAGCTAAATTTGATTGGAAAGTACTCCGACATTTAAGTTAGATTTCTCTCTTAGGATATTTCTAAACAAGACCTGGGTTCAAAATTGCGTACCTCTATGCTTTGGGGTGCTTGCCTTTTTTATAGTGGCTTTGATGTTATTTGAGTCCTTTTGCAACTCTGATGTTATCCCTCAAAGTCATGGGATTTTTTCTTATCCTAGAGCAGCCCAGATCACCTTAGGATGGTTTTCCCCATTTCCTAAATTGATTGCTGTGGGAATAAGGGCCCTTGGGCAATTATCTCGCCCAAGGCTCTTTTTTGGCTTATCTCCTTTAAGGGGATTAGTTAGTGTGGGCTGTCCCTCTAGGACAACCAAGGGGGCTAGGCCCTCGCCTTGTTAAAGCTTAGTCTCTTTGTTTGGGCTTAACTCGTTCATGGGCCATCACTCATGGTGGCCCGAATAGCGGTTGATATTAACTGAGCTTTAAGCCCAATCATTAATCCTCCATCAACTGCTCCCCAGCTCTAGTCTTCACTTTAGCTGAGGAGTTCTAGGTGAAGGTCTAGGGCTTCTTTAATCCTATTCGGCAAACATATGACTCTTGGGTCTCATGCCTCATTCTTCTTCGAAGCCTTTGTTCAGTATTCAGTTGCTGCTCAGGCGTTCTTACCATATCTTCTGTTCGGTGTTCGGTTTATCGCTCTGAGCACTTTACCCCGTTGCCTAGTTGTTCCTCGAACCCCTAAATACTTATGTGGATGGCTTAGATTGGAGCCTGAGGGGCACGGGTCGCCTCGGTAATCTGAGGCGTCATTTCAAACGTATGGCGCATTAACTGCACCGGTGCCGTTTGATTCGATGGGTATAAAAATCCATTTTAAACTTCCCATTCCATTTTCAACCATTGCTGTCTCTCCTTGAACTTTGTAAAGCTCTCCTTTGCATTTTTCAACGACAAATCCAAAAATCGGTGCACAAACCCAAAATTCGGCGAACATACCAAGAATCTAGTGATTCACTTCACGCTTGTAAGCTCTTCTACTTCTTCTCCATTCTCCATGCTTTATTCTTAGCTTTGAGGCGCGTTTTCTCCATTCTTACTACATTTTTTGTTCAAATTTCTCTCTTTTTCGTCTTCTTTCCTTTTTAAATGGGCAAAATCGAAAAGTTGGTATCGACGCCAAAGGCCATGTAGAACTTCCGGGGCAGATACCAAGTTCCAGACGATGTTGGCATTACTTTGGCCAATGTCGACGATCTGTGCGAAGAGAATAGGGAAATACTTGCTCTTTCCCTCGTTGCCATAGTGGAGGGAGGAGTTTGGTTCCCTCTCCACCCTCTTCTTCGCCGAACTCTTCAACATTACCTAGTAAGTCCCATGCAGGTTTTCTCTAATGTGTTTAGAGTGGTCATGGGGGTTGTAGAGCTGAATTGAATTATGGGTACCAGTCTTGGTATCTAAGATATCGTGTACTGCTACAACATGGTTCAACATTTAATTGGATCATATTATCTCAAAACCAAGAAGGCAATCAAGAAACTCGTGATAGAATTACTGGACTCTATAAGGACATTGACGACAATTTCATCCATGTCACCAAGAACTTTGGATTCGGCCCTGATGGAGAAGATGACATCTTTACTGTCCCCCGAAAAGACAGCCTTGACCCTTGTAATTTCATCACCACCACTTATTTATTTTTATTACTCAATCAGTTCTTGTCCTTTAGTTTTAACAAGTTTTCTTTGGTTGTATTAGGTGAGCTTGCTAACAGTAGATCTCGAAGGATCCAGTCTAGGGTGCATATAAAGGACCTTCACAAAGTCTGGAATTATAAGGGTATTCTCGAGCAAAGAAATCTTGGGAGGGCTGCTCACATCTTGTTAAAGTACATTCCAACCTACCTCTCCTTCACCCGACCTCATTCCGTGGGAGTTCAGATTGCTGCAAGCTCGTCGGCACTAGTTGACATTCCGGAGGCCATCGTCCTTCCTTTCACAAGGGCCGAGAGGGAAGTCACAATTGTCCAGTCACCCCTTCGTCCTCCCAAAGGATCTCCTTCTCGAGACGTGACTTGTATTTCCTCATCATCCTCAGCCAACTCTCAAGACCTTGCTGATATTGCTAAGATAGCAAAAAGAAAGGCGCAGGTTGCCGATTTGACCGAATTCCTCACTATTAGTGGTTCGAAGATAAAGATCATGGTGACCATTGCTGCTCAGGCTGAAGAGCTTAAACGAGCAAGGGCCACCGATCTCGCTGCTGAGCTCTTTAGGGCAACCTCAGAGGGAAATATATTGCCCCCACCCTCGAAGAAATCAAAGAAGCATGTGGAAGCTGTTGGGAAGGGGAAAAAGAAGGAGGGAGAAAAGGAGAAGGAAAGAGAGAAAGAGAAAACAAAAGGGCAGAAGGTGATGGAAGAAGCTGGGGGACCCGAACCGTGGACTCCCAAGCTAAAAAGGGGAAATCAGCTGATCACTACAAAGGACAAGGCGGGGTCCCCAAATATTGCTCTCGACTTATGCAAGGCTCTACTTCTTCCAGCTGACATAGATGAAGTTCACAAGTTTAACCACGAGAAGCTTGCAAAATCTGCCATCGGCCACGCTATTTTGGTAATTCCTTTTTCCCTTAATTCTGCTATGCACTTGTCTTTCATTACTCCGTATCTAAAAGTTTCTCCCTTCCTTTCTCAGAATTTGCAGCGTTTAGTTGTTGCACTGAAGCGGGTCGAAGACTGGGAGGCTAACCTAGCCACCATGTGCAAGAGAAACCACTCCTATCTTCAGACGATAGGGAAGATGGAGGTTGAACTCTGGCATAGAGAGAGAGTCACGAATATTGCTCAGGCCAGGGCGTTCGAGTTAGAAATGGAGAAGCTGTCCCTTCAGAGGCAGATCAAAGAAGGGAAGGAAGCCCTTGCTGCTGCCAAGGCCGAGGCCGAAAAGACGAAAGCTTTGGAGGAGGCTGAGAATGCATATGCCGAAGGGGTAGCTGAGGCTACTGAAAATTACAAAAGCTAGATCCCTAACCTGCAAGCCATCGTTTTTGGCTAAAGACTTAAAACCTTTAAGCCTTTCCATGTCTAGTGGTTTATTAATTAGGATAAACACTTGGAACTACTTAAACTTTTCTTAGCTTAATTTTTCTTCTAAGTATGGGATTAGAACTTCCATATCTAGGGTTGATTAGTTCGGGTAAATACTTTGAACTACTTAAACTTTTCTTAGATTAATTTTTCTTCCAAGTATAGGATTAAAACTTTCATAACTTGGGGTTTATTAGTTCAAATAAATACTTCAAACTACTTAAGCTTTTCTTAGCTTAATTTTTCTTCTAAGTATGGGATTAAAACTTTCATACCTAAGGGTTTATTAGTTCTGATAAATATTTCAAACTACTTAAGCTTTTCTTGTCTTAATTTTTCTTCTAAGTATGGGATTAAAACTTCCATACCTAGGGTTGATTAGTTCGAATAAACACTTCGAACTTTTTTCTGAAGAATTGAGTTGCTATATTGGGACTACCCCCAAGTTATTTGCTTGAACCAGACAGTTTGACGAATAACTAGCTTTCGAATTTTGCACATAAATTCAACGAAAGAAATTCGGCCAAACATCGGTGTTTTATTCATAAGTTGAAAGTTATAGAAATATGAAAAGCTTTTAAAAGTAAAATTTACGCAAGTTATTAGCATTCCAAGGCTTAGGGATGGTTCTGTCATTCATGTCTTCTAAGTTGTATGCTCATTCTCCTGCCTTGGTGATGACCTTGTAAGGTCCTACCCAGTTCGGCCTGAGCTTTCCATGAACTGGATCTTTCATGTGACCCAGGACCTTTTTGAGGAATAGATTATCTTTGCCGAACTCATGGTGCTTGACCCTTCTATTGTATTATTTGGCCAACGTTTGCTGGTACAAGGCCAATTTAATGGCTGTCATTGCTCTTCGTTCCTCGGCCGAGTCTAGGTCCTTTTTGAGTGCGCTTGCATTCGGCTCGTGATTGCTAACTTTTGTTTGGATTGTGGGTTATCCGATCTCTAGGGGAATTACCGATTCAACCCTATAGGCCAGAGAGAAAGGGGTTTCCCCTGTAGACCTCCTAGGGGTTGTTCGGTACATCTATAGGACTGAGGAGAATTCTTCCACCCATCTTCCTTTAGCAGGATCTAATCTCTTCTTGAGTCCATCCAAGATGGTTTTATTGTTGCTTCTACTTGCCCATTGCTCTGAGGATAGGTTGGAGTAAAGAAGTAGTTCTTGATACCCTACCCCAAACGGAAGTTTTTAAACACCAAACTGTTAAACTGAGTAGCATTATTTGATATGATTTCTCAGGGTATGCCGAACCGAGTAATAATGTTCTTCTACGTGAACCTTTTGATGTCAACATCCCTAATGTTGGCTAGTGGTTCGGCTTTGACCCACTTAGTAAAATAGTCAGTGGTCACCAATAGGAATTTCTTATTTCCCATGGCCTTAGAAAAAAGGCCTAAGATGTCAAACTCCCATTGAACGAAGGTTAGGGACTGGTTAATGGTGAGAGGCCTTCAGCAAGTATGTGTATGTACGGACTGAACCTTTGACACTTCTCACATTTTTTGATGTATTGTTCTGCCTTTTTTTGCATGTATGGCCACCAGTATTCCTGGAAAATTACTCGGTGGGCCAAGGACCTTCCACTTGTATGACTACCACATATTCTTTTATGAATCTCAAATAAAAGATCCTAAACTTTGTTCGGGTGTACACAGAACAGGTAAGGACCAGTGAAAGACTTTCTATATAGATCCCCTGAATTTGACACCCAGAACCTAGGCGCTTTCCTTATATCATCCGAGATTCATTTTGATCAGATGGAAGTTCTTCCTTGTTCAAATAATTTTTTATGGGATCCATCTAGCTCGGTCCCAATTCCAAGCAAAACATTTGTATCTTCTCGACCGCGATAGTGTTTGACTGCTGCAAGGTTTCAATGTTGATAGTGCGTGTCTCCTCAGGGATCACTGCTGACACTTGGCAGGCTAAGGAATCAGCATGACTATTCTCCTTCGAAGATAGCTGGGTCATCTCAACATATGAGATATCTTTGGTCAGCTCTTAAGCCATCTTTATATACGCTTGCATTCTCTCATCCCTGGCAGCATATTCCCCTTTAATCTGATTTACTACAAGTTATGAGTCATAGAAAATTTTTACCTTTTATGCCCCTAATTCTTTAAAATCACAGAGTCCGGGTAGAAGGGCTTCATGTTCAGCCTCGTTATTTGTTTCCTGGAAATCAAGCGGAATTACCCTTTCTATGAGAACTCCTTTGGGGTTGTAGAGCACAATACCTACTCCTGCTCCTTTGTTGCAGGATGAACAATTCACATATAGTCTCCACGCTGCTTCTAGGCCCATTCTCTCTTGTTGTGCCTTCTTCAAGGGAAACCTATTTGGCGACTTGCCCCATAGTCCCAACTAAGCTTTCATTTGAGTTTTTTGGGCTAAATTCTACAATGAAGTCGGCCAAAACCTGGCCCTTTATGGCGGTCCTTGGGCAGAATGATATGTCGTGCTCTCCGAGCTCTATAGCCCATCTTGCCACTCTTCTCAAAAAGTCATCTCTTTAGAGCAAGGCTTAGAGTGGGTACTCGATAAACACTTTGATTGGATGTGCCCTAAAGTAGTAGATCAGCTTTCTTGATGCAGTGACGAGTGCAAGGGTCAATTTTTCTAATGGCAGATACCTCATTTTTAGGTCGACAAGAACCTTACTCATGTAGTAAATCGGTCTCTGAATCTTGTCTTCTATCCTTAGAAGGACAGCATTGACTGCCTGTTTTGATACTGCGAGGTATATAAACAACGTTTCTCCGTTCTTTGGCATTGTTAGCTATGGCGGGGAGGAGAGGTAGCACTTCAATTTGGAAAGAGTCTGCTCGCTTTCCTCATCCCACATGAACTGGTTAGCCCTTTTTAATGCTTGAAAAAAGGGTAACACCGATCAGATGCTCGACTGATAAAATGATTGAGTGCTGCAGCCGTCTCTGTCAACTTCTGTACCTCATTCAAGTTCCTAGGGCTTTGGAGGTTTTGGATAGTAGCGATTTGTTTGGGGTTCACCTCTATTCCCCTGTGAGATACTAGGAAACCTAAGAACTTTCCAGAACTCACACCAAAGGCACACTTAGAGGCATTGAGCCTAAGCTTGTAAGCTTTGAGGATCTCAAAGGTCTTCCGGAGGTTGTATTAATGGGTTTTCGGATGTCTAGTTTTTACGATCATATCATCGATGTAGACCTCCATTGTGTCACTAATCAACTCCCCGAACATCTTAGTGGCCAACCTTTAATGGTGGCCCCTACATTCTTCAACCTAAATGGCATCACCTGATAACAATATATCTCCCGAGGAGCTATGAAAGCTGTTTTGTCACGCCCCAAACTCCGAGCCACGTGAAATGCCCACAAGCAACCAAATATAGCACCCAACCCGAGAACACGCTCTCAATATAAAACATACATGAATTTTTTATAATCGCCAAATGGCTTACATTACATGGTTCTAACACCGAAAAATATGTTACAGTATACATGTTTTAAACAAGCAAAAAGGAAGACTATAGGTCTTTCGCCCTTCCAGCAACCCCCGAATCAATTAGCGTGATTGGTACCTGAAAAACATGCTCGGCAAACGACCTATGGTTTTCGACTCTCTTTCAAGCCTTAAAACAATTTGAAAAAGGTTTTTTTATCACAACTCTCAAGAGTCAGAAAAATAGTTTTAAAACAATTTTGATAGCACGACTTGCACGAGTCCTAAAAGAAAATAGTTATATGTATGCAGCACATGCCGAAAATAGGTATATGTATGCAGCACATATCTAAACTGACTCACAAGCCCCGACAACCATACTACCACCGAAGATAACTCATGCAATCCATGCAATTCACCAAATGCACCACGTGCAACACACGCAGCACATGCTTCTTCAGGACCTCATTTCTGTCCTTTAGATACTCACACCCAAGTGCATCATTAGGACCACGTTTTCGTCCCTCTGATTCTCGCACACAAGTGCATCGTTAGGACCACGTTTACGTCCTTCCGATTTACGCACACACACACATGTATTGTTAACCAGGGTTAACATATATCGGACTACGTTTTCATCCTTCGTTAACCAGGGCTAACATTCATCGGACCCCATTTTCGTCCATCGTCAGCTAGGGCTAACACCGTATCAACATCATATAAGACCACATTTTCATCTTACATTTTAAAATCCCACAAGACCACATTTTCGTCTTATGTTTCAAAAACCATATAAGATCACATTTCTGTCTTATATCATGCATAAATAAAATGAGAATTATAAATGCATAAAGCCACGTATAAACATCATATCATGACGCTACCCGTCACATAACCTGACATCCACTCACATGGACAGCCCACAACCCACAAGACCAAGCCTAACCCGGAGGCCAACACCAAACCCATAAGACCCTGATTTTCATAAACCATCACCTTTTCCAAAAAAAGAACCGCGGACCCAAACACGCCCCGTTCCCAATGAAAAACAAGCACCACACACTTAACCAAGCACCACACCCACATCTAACCATGCACGTCAACCCAAGGATGGCACCTACACAAACACCCGAGGCCACGACATGACCCCCAAAGCCACAACACAACCAATCGAACCCCAAAAAGAATCCAACAGTATTTTAGTCAATTAATCCCATATATTAATCAACTGAATACCATAGGAAATAGAAACCCAAAACCCAACCACCAAACCACAAACACATAGCCCAGAACCTTAGTCGACTGGATCCCAATGCCCAGTCGACTGTAAACACACTAGAAAAGCCAAAAACGCCCCAACCACACTGTCCAGTCGACTGACCCTCACAGTCCAGTCGACTGAACCCTCAAATCCACGATCTAGTTGACTGATCCTCACGATCCAGTCGACTGACCCTAGGCGAAAAAAGTTTTTGAACCACTGTTTCAGCCTCCCAAACCTTGAATCAACACCTCGAAACTCCCATCAAACACCCTCAAACATACACACGCCCAAGCCTAACACCAAAATCACGAAAGAAACCTTCGAAACACGATTCCATCCAACCAAAATTGACGAAAAATAGTTTTAAACCCCAAAACCCAACTTTGAAACAAAATTAGATCTCACGCGTTTTATCTGATAAAAATACACACGATTACACGTAGCACCTTTATAAGACATGAGAGTCTAGGATCCTATCTCGGTGAGTTAAAAATTTGACGCCTCGATCCACGTGCAAAATCGAGCTTTACTATAATGAAATTCTGTCCAGATGGATGCGTAGACCACAATGCCAATAACAAGGATCCACTGTTGAATCGTTAAAATCGAGCACCAGGTCCCCGAGAAATTAGAGAGAATGGAGAGAGAAAATGAAAAAAACATAGCTGAGAAGTTTTGAAAATATCTAACTCTAGTTATTTATAGATCACAAAAATATCTTTTTTTTAAACCCGTATCACAGCACCCAATGACCCCGGGAACCAACCCCGCATGCATATCTACCCTCGAACATGCATCAAAACGGATATAAACTGAAAACGGTAAACACGCGTCGAAAAAGAAAACAGGTTAGGGTCTCACATGTCTTCTCCATGTTAGGGGGTGCATTGGTGGTATCCCCTGTATGCATTGAGAAAACTCATCCTCTCACGTCTTGCTATGGAATCAACCAATTGATCTATTCAAGGGAGAGAGAATAGCCTTTTGGACAAGCTTTATTAAGGTCAGTGAAGTCGACGCACACTCATCACTTTTCGTCCTTCTTTTTTACTACCAGGGTGTTGGCTAGCCAACTAGGGTAGTAGATTTCTTTGATAGCTTCGACTTCTTTCAAACGCTGCACTTCCTCGACAGCTGCTGCTGTATGGTGTGCAACGGCTTTCCTTGGCTTTTGCAGTACTGGCTTCTTAGTGAGATCTACGTTTAATCGGTGGCTAATTACTTTGGGATCTATCCTGGGCATTTCATAAGGTATCCATGCAAAGGCTTCTCTATTCTCCTTTAAGAACTTCGTCAATTTGGTCAGGCTTGTCCCAAGCAAGAAGAACTGGTCTTCAGCTTCTAGAGTGATATGGACCTTCAGATCTTTAACTACTTTCTCTTCGACTGTTCGGCTGTAGTCATATATAGTTGGCCCATCATCGACTTCCACTGTTTTCACCTTGGGGAATTGCTCATTTCCCTTTACTATGGCCATGAAGCATTTCCTCGAGGCCTATTGGTAACCCTTGATCTCAACCACTTCATCCCCTATCTAAAATTTGAGGGACTACTGATAGGTAGATGGGACGGCTCCCAAACTGTGTATCCAGGTTCTCCCCATTATAGCATTGTAAGAGGACGGTTGATCGACCACTAGAAATTCAGTATTCACTATTGCTAGACCTGCCTTCATTGGCAGTGTGATCCTCCCAATTAGCCACACAGGATCTGTTCTGATGTCGATCAATGAATTCATGCACTTTTTCAATGAGGAGTCTCACAATCCGAGCTTTAGGAAGAGACTATAGTATGTGATATCGACTGAATGTTGGAGGCAAAAATGCCAAGATCATTGTTTTTGCAAACGATTTTTAGTAAAAAATTAACTGTACGGGAAAACGCCGAAACGGGCTCCAGATAAAACTTTTGACGACGAACGATCAAAATAAAACCTGAGCAACCAACATTAATTTAGAAGAATACCTTTTTTTGATCGATTCTTCAACTACGACTTGATTCCGAGTTGAAGCTCGTGTTAGATCTTCTACCGTATTCCCTTATGCGATACTCGAACATAGTATGGGCTACAGACTATCGAGAACTCGTACCGGCAGAATCCAGATATATTTAGTCTTGAGAGACAAAATATATTATATCAATGATATCAAACTGGTTCAGCCTACACGCATATATATAAGGTTACAGTAGGGACCTGGGAAGTAATTACGAGTAAGACTTCTAGTGGAACACAGATACCTACTAGTAGTTTCTGCAATTATGGAAAGACGTATCGATTTTTGTAATTTCTATAAAACAATGAATTACAGTTCACACCACTAAAGAATTATAATTGCACTCTGATCCATAATCTCAAGAACTTCTTGCATTGAGCTTCTATTATTAAATGCTTACCATTTCTCCTCACGTTAAGATTTTTTTCGATACCCGCCAATTAAATTTAATTACAAATAATTTAATTTAATCCGCATCTTGATATTTCTTAAACCCTTTCGCTTAACTTATTTGACTGCCAGATAATTAAATTCACCAGCAAGGTTTGGTCTGGTCACAACTTATAAGCTTCCTTAAGAGGGTATCGTCAATTCCGATCATTCAGGACGTAGATTTCGTCAATAATTAATATTTGCTTTATAAATAATACCGCTGTCCAACTCACCGAAAATATAGACACATATAAGATCACACCCTCTAATGAATTAAAACAACGAATATTAAATGTATGCAAATCAATAATTATTTCAAGATTAAAAGGATAAATACTATTCATAATAACCTTAGGGTGTGAATTAATTATATATTCAGTATAAAATTAATTACCCCAAATATCTCGTTCAATACACACAAAGTGTACTGACACAGAGAGTCGAAACAATAGACGACGCTATTATCTGTTTTTCATAACCAAGGCGGGCCTACTAAAATTCTATGCCACAGTCGTACTGATGGTATATCTATTTTCGTCTAAACTGTGAAAATAAAACTTATACTCTACAAGAACTTAAAATCTGATCTTCAGTGTGTAAGCCGTACTCTACACACCAGACTAAATACTATACAGAATATTGGGTATCCATGCATAACAAAAAAATGATATGCATACATTTCTCGTAAAGAACCTCATAAAATGAAAAATTTATTTTATTAAAATTAAATTAAATACTAAAAATACGATTTTCAGTATACAAACTCTAATAATCTCTCACTTATACTCAAAGCTATGCTGCTATACATCTGACTCCCATGCCCTCTACATGACTATCAAAAGTTTTAGCCAATAAGCTCTTTCTAAAAGATCTGCAAGGTTGTCTCCTGATGCAATCTCTATGTCTGACTTAAAAATCTGAATCTGTGTACCCCAAAGGTACTAGACTATCTGCCTGGTAAATCAACATATAATCCTTAGTCCTTTTTAGATACTTGATTATATTCTTTACTGCAGTTCAATACTCATGCCTTATATTAGACTGATATCTGCTAACCATGCCAACGGCAAAACAGATGTCGGGTCTAGTACAAACCATAGCATACATAAGACTTCCTACTGTCGAAGCATAAGGAATCGCCTTTATCTTTTCTATCTCATCAGGTGTCTTAGGACACTGATCCTTAGATAGAGTGATTCCATGCCTGAAGGGGAGAAACCCTTTTTTTGGAATCCTGCATGCTAAAACGAGTAAGGATATCATCAATATACTTTGCTTGTGACAAGCCCAACATCTTTTATTTTCGATCTCGCACAAGATTGATCCCAAGGATGTGACTGGCTTCTCCCAAGTCCTTCATATCGAATTGCCTAGATAACTATACTTTAACCGTATATAATGTCCTCGCATCGTTTTCGATGAGCAAGATATCATCTACATAAAGTACTAGGAAGATCACTACGCTTCCGTCACGCTTCTTGTACACACAGAACTCATCTAAACTTTGATCAAAACTATAAGACTTTATAGCTTGATCAAACTGAGTGTTCCAAGACCTCGATGCCTGCTTAAGTCCATAAATGGATCTCTTAAGCTTGCACAACATGTGCTCCTAGCCCTTTGTAATGAATCCATCTGGTTGTGTCATATAGATACACTCGTCAAGACTTCCATTAAGAAAAGCTGTCTTGATATCTATTTGCCAGATTTCGTAATCGAAATGTGCGGTATTGGATAAGAGAATCCGGATAGACTTAAGCATAGCTACCGATGAAAAAGTTTCCTCATAATCGATCCCTTCTTTCTGAGTGAACCCTTTAGCAACAAGTCTAACTTTGAAGGTTTCAACCTTCCCGTCTACTACTTTCTTCCTCTTGTAGATTCACTTGTATCCAATGGGTTTTATCTTTTCGAGTGATTCTACAAGTTTTCAAACCTGATTGAAATACATAGATTCTATCTCTAAATTCATAGCCCTTTGCTAAAGATCTACATCTTTGTCTTTTAGTGCGTCATTGTAGTTACAGGGCTCGATATCCAGTTCTGTCGGGATCTTGTCAAATGATTCTCCCAAGAACATATACCGATCAAGTTGATAAGCAATCCTCCCACTACGACGAGGCACTACCTGTGTCTGTGTACTAGCAGTAACAGGCTGTGCAGAATCTGAACCCTGTGCATCTGCACCCTGTTCTTGATTTGCACATGTCCCGATAATTCTCCCACTATGACAAGGTAATGAAATATCAGTGACTTGTGGTTCCTCTTCCGTTCTACTAGTATTTCCTCTTAGTTCTTCCAGAATAATTTTACTATTGGGCTTGTGATCTATAATATAATCATCTTCCAAGAATCGGGCATTGGTGCAAACAATGACCTTTTGATCCTTAGGATTATAAAATAGACCACCATTCGTTCCCTTGGTATACCCCAAAAAGAATCAGATAAACTTGAATAACTCATCATGGATCTTACCATTTACATAAGAGTCCTATTCCTTCTTTCTGCTACACCATTCTGTTGTGGAGTGCTAGGTGCAGTCAATTGGGATGTAATCCCCTCTGATGGCAAGTAATCCTTAAACTCTCCAAAGAGGTATTCCCTACCTCGGTCGAATCGTAGTGATTTGATACTTTTACCCAGACGCTTCTCCGTCTCCGCCTTGAATTCTTTGAATTTTTCAAAACATTCTGACTTACGGTGCATCAGGTAAATGTATCCATACCTTGAGTAGTCATCAATGAAACTGACGAAGTACTCAAAGCCATCTCTAGCCCGGATTGTTAAAGGACCACACACATCAGAGTAAACCAGCTCCAACAGTTCTTTAGCTCTATAGTCTTTGGCTGAAAAATGCCTCTTGGTCTTCTTACCCTCTAAGCAAGATTCACATACTAGAAGTGCCTCCACTTCTAATGAACTCAAAGGTCCATTTACTACATGTTTGTTTATCCTTTTTAGATTAATATGATCTGAGCGTAAGTGCCAAAGAAATGTTTGGTTCATTAAAGAAGGAAACTTTCTCTTATATGGTAATATAAATGTATTATTCGTTTCAGTTAGTTGCAATATAGAAGAGATATGAGATACAACATACAGATTATCTACCTACGTACCAGAATAAATAATATATTTATTTTTTTTCATAACGACAGAGTCACCAAAATGAACAGAATATTTGTCTTTTATTAAACTTGAGACTAAAAATAAATTTCATCTAATAGGAGGTACATAAAGATAATCTTTTAAAAGTAGTATCCTATCTCTACTAAAACTGAGAGTAACATCTCTTACTGCAACTGCTGCCACCCTTTTATTATTGCCCATGTGCAGGTAGATTTTCCCATCACTGAGTTGCTTGGTTTCCTGAAATTCCTAAAAGAATTGCAGACATGATTACTGACTCCTGTATCTACACACCAGTTACCAATAGATAACACTGCTAAACATGTTTCAACAACCAGTGAACAGAAATTACCTTATTTGTTTTGCTTATTGAGAAAATCGGACACTGCTTTTTTCTAATACCCAAACTGGCTACAGTGATAGCACTTGCCTCTCGGCTTCTTCACACAAGCTTTTGGTCCCTTAACTGCTTTTAGATTTGTGTTTTCCTGTGTCTGAATATTTTTCTTCTTCTTACCTTTCGGTTTAGAGGAAGAATCCACAGAACCCGGCTTCCTAAGAACACCCTCGGCTGCTTGAAGTTTCTTAAGAAGTTCTGCCAGTGAGTAGCTAAGCTTATTCATAGAATAGTTCAAGTAGAACTGCTTAAAACTGCCAAGATCATTGTTTTTGCAAATGATTTTTGAAAAAAAATTAACTGAACGGGCAAACGCCAAAACGGGCTCCAGATAAAACTTTTGACGATGAACGATCAAAATGAAACCTGTGCAACCAAAGTCAATTTAGAAGAATACCTTTTTTTGATCGATTCTTCAACTACGACTTGATTCCGAGTTGAAACTCCTGTCAGATCTTCTACCGTATTCCCTTATGTGATCCTTGAACGTAGTGTGGGTTATGGACTATCGAGAACTTGTACCGGCAAAATTCAGATATATTTAGTCTTGAAAAATAAAATATAATATATCAATGATATTAAACTGGTTCAGCCTACCCGCATATTTATAGGACTACAGCAGGGACCTGGGAAGTAATTATGAGTAAGACTTCTAGTGAAACACAGATACCTACTAGCGATTTATGCAATTATCGAAAGACGCAGCGCTTTCTGCAATTTTCATAAAATACTGAATTACAATTTGCACCACTAAAGAAATATAATTACACTCTGACCTATAACCTCATAACCTTCTTGTATTGAGCTCTTGTTATTAAATGCTTACCATTTCTCCCCACGTTAAGATTTTCGATACTTGTCAACTAAATTTAATTACTGACAATTTAATTTAATCGGTATCTTGATATTCCTTAAGTCGTTTCGCTTAACTTATTTGACCGCCAGATAATTAAATCCACCTGTAGGGTTTGGCCCGGTCAAAACTTATAAGCTTCCTTAAGGGGGTATCATCAATCCCGATCATTCGAGGCGTGAATTCCGTCAATAATTAATATTTGTCATCTAAATAATACTGCTATTCAACTCACCGAGAATATAGACCCATATAAGATCGTACCTTCTAATGAATCAAAATACCGAATATTAAATGTATGCAAATCAATAATTATTTCAGGATTAAGAGGATAAGCACTATTCATAATAACCTTGGGGTGTGAATTAATTTAT
>JAULJZ010209587.1:8255-18772 GCA_032270985.1 Heliamphora pulchella | reverse complement strand
TCTCAGCCAAAACTAGGGGCACGAAGTCTTTTCCCATCCACATTTGGCCAGCAATGTCAACCAGGACACAACTAACCTGCCCACCAGAAGGGACAAGTAGATACTGGGCCTGGAGGCAGAAGCAAAGTGTATAACGGCGCCGCAGCTGAAAGTCTAGATCGTTGAGGTCACCAGTAGAATGAAACCTCTTAATAAGCCATGAAATGTCAAGACAGTCACCCGAGGTCAGACAAGAAGCCTCCATCTTAGACAGACCGCATAGTTGCATCACCTGCTGCCGAGCAGAGAAAAAGGGAGTGGGGACAATAACAGAATTCAGCGGAGTCAGGTCCAACATGGCAGCAAATTCCTTTATAGTAGGGAAGAGTTCTTCAAAACCAAACCGAAAGACATGAGACTATGGATCCCATAGTTGTACAGCAGCCATCAGTAAAGGTTTGTTAGTCTTCACGGTCTTCAGTGAGAAAAGGGCATTAAGGCCAAAAGGGGCAAAGTTCAAACGTTCGATATGGGAGAATCCGTCAATCCATGAAGAAAGGGGATTGACCATCTGAGTCCAAGCAACAGCAAATGGGTTCTCTAGGACAGTATTTATAGGGCAGAAAAGGGCGGGAAACCAAAAATTCGGTAAGTGGCCCACTTATTGTGGCGGCCGCCATCTTGGATATGGCGACCGCCAACTCTAAAAAGCATAGTGCAGTGACATCATTCCTTTGACCAAGCGACCTCCATATTGAAACGGGCAACCGCCAAGTGTACATTTTGGGAAAGTGGCGACCGCCAAGTTATATTATGGCGACCGCCATGTTTAAACATAACGGGTATGGGACAATTTGCAGTTTGTGTGATTTGTGTTAGTTATGACATCTGAACTATTCATCCAAGGCAATTTGAGCAGTAAATAAGAGAGAATCATACAGCAGACGGATAAACAGATAATAAAATGGCACGGAGGCCCAACAATGCAGTATAGTGTATCAGAATGTAAACTGGGGCACCCATGTCCAATAACAAACAAAACTCAGGCACGCAGGCCCGTGGATCAAATGTATGAAAATGTATCAGACTGGGGCACGCAGGCCCATAAAAAGTAAATATAAAGACTGGGAGGGGAAAGAGCTCTCTCTCTCAAAGATGCCTCGGGCGGACCCGGCGGGAAGGACCGGCCTCCTCTGAGCTGTCATCCTCAAAAAGTCAATCGAAATCGTCACCGCTGCCAGAGGAAGAAGATACGACTCTGGAACGACTCCTAGAAGTGGAGATAAGTCCCCTGGAGCGAGCTCGGGAGGATGCACAGGATCCACGGCCTCGAGCAGGAGCCGGGGCTGGAACCGGGGTAGGAGCAGTAGCAGGAGGTGGGACAGCTGCAGCTATGGGAGGCCGTTGAAACAGACAAAAAAAATAAGGAAACAGTATAAAAGAAAGCAAAGAAATCAAAAGACAAACACTCACTGGCCGAGGAACAAAAGGAACCCCAGTTGCACGCAGAGCAGCGTCCTGTTGACGAACCAAGGTCCATAGGCCGCTCATCACCAGCATGAGGCGATCCAGCCAAGTCCTATCCGTTGGTTGAAAAATAATAGAAAACTAAGCAATCTACGAATAAAAAAGGAGGAAAAAGAAATAGTGAGAAAGAAAAGTCAAACCTGGGCGTGCTCTGGTCGGAACTCTGGGGCTGGTGGAACCGGGATAGGAATGTCGAAAGCATACCCATCTACGAAGGAAGATACGGTCCAGGGTATCTCGACACTCCCAACCCTAGCCCCACCAACCGGACCAGCATCAGCAGCAGCGAGACCAGCAACTCCAGCAGCACCGGCATCCGCGTCCTCCGGTGCATGTCCCCTCCTCCTACCACTAGGGCCAGTCGGGTCAGGACTTAAGGGACCCATCAGGTGCGCCCGGACCCAGGCCGTGTAGTCCCCTTCACCACTAGTAGCTCTGAAACTGGGGTCCCCACTATCTCTAGCAGCAAGTCAACGGGTCCTAGATGATCAGTCCGGCGCATACAAACTGGAGGGACCACCGGTATCCTGAAGTGATCAAGACCGAGCAGCTGGCGAACCACTCGCTCGCCAAGATAGTACTCCCTACCGAATGGGCCCTCCAGCCAGATCTGCATGGAAGTGATATCTCGGCTGCGCATCAGATCTGCGCCAGCTCGATCCTCTGCTCCTCGCCCGACGTCCTAATGAACATGCAGTAATACAAACAGAGAGGAGTGAATACAGTACAGCGTGATCGCCAGTGTACAGAATACAGTAATCAGTGTGCATGTACAGTACAGAGAACCGCACAAAAAATAATAAAAATGATACCTGGTCGGGAGTCAGTCGATCTAGTGAAATTTGAAACCGATCAATGTCCTTCCCCCCGGTCTTCCTTCCCTTCAGCTCTCGAGACCACCGGGCTGCTCAGGGAATGACCAGAGGGTCTGCTGCAGAGTTCGCGGGGACATAAAGCCCGAGAAACTCATAGGTCCACAACTGTAAAGAAAAAGATGTTAGCAAGAAAATAATAATAGATAACAGAAATAGATGAAGAACTGCAGAAACTAAATCATACCTCCCAGACCCTCTAGTATCCCCCGATGCTGAGCTCCTGGATAAACCGGGTCAAGGTCCGCATGAAGTTGTAGAAAGTGGCCAGAGTAGCGCCTCCCCAGTCGTACAAAGCAATCCGGTCAAGACGGGCCAGGCCGCCCAAGCAGTGTAAATGAACGGTGTTCTCCTTGTTCAAAAACAAGGAGGTACCGAACGTATACATAAGAAAGCCTCGGGTGACCCATTCGTAGTGGCGAGGCTCGGTGCACTGGAAGTGTCGAAAGCAATAAAAGAACCAAGCGTTTCTGACTCAATCCCGGTCCATCTGCGCAGGGACAGCCCCAAGAAAATACAGCAAGGCGAAGATCGACTGGGCAACGAATGGATCAAATGGGATGGGAGCTCCCCCAACCCGGATGCTAGTGATAAGGGCAAAGTCCAGAGGCGTCAGAGTAAGCTTGAAAGTGGTGAAATGAAAGGTGTTGGTGGTTTCCTAGCACCGCTCGGCCAAGGCAGTCAACTATACCCGGTCATTGCTCGTCCTACCCAGCAGGGGTATGAAGCAAGCAAAGCCGGAGGCATCAATGTAAGCCCGGCTAGGAGCAGGAAGGGCGTCATACCACTCCAACACCTCCCTGGAGGCAGAACTTTCGAAGCCTCGGACGTAGTGACCAGCCTGTGAAGAGAAGATAGATAGAGAATACATAAAGAATCGGTCGAGTAAGCAAAGTGTAGGAAAACAACTGAGAACAAAACCTAGGTTCCTTTCAGTCCTTTCAAACTCTAGAAAATCAGGCACCCTAACCTAGGTTCGTGATTTCTACACATCCTAATAACCCTAAGCCCTGGTGTACCAGGTAGATCTCTATCATTCTATGCGAATGTTCTTCCCGAGAATAAAAAATATATAAAAAAATATATAATAATAATTTTGTGTTTTGCCCCTTTTACCCTAACCTTTTAGAATTAATTTTCTAAGAATTTTTGAAAATTTACCCCAATCAAAGAAAAAATAAAAATAAGAAAATAAATAAAAAGAAAAAAAATCTTCTGAGATTTTCTAACATTTTCTTAAGAATTTTTTCAAAATTTTTAGGATTTTTCTCAAATTTTTTAACATTTTCTTAAAATTTTCTTCAAAATTTTTTAAGATTTTTCTAAAATTTTCTTAAAATTTTCCTCAAAATTCTTAGGATTTTCTCAAAAATTTCCTCAACATTCTTAAGATTTTCTAACAATTTTCTCAAAATTTTTCTCAAAATTTCTAAGAATTTTTAACCATTTTATCAAAATTTTCTTCAAAGTTTTTAGGTTTTTTTAAGATTTTCTAACATTTTCTTAAAATTTTCTTCAAAATTTTTAGATTTTTCTAAACATCTTCTTAAAATTCCTCCTTTTTTTTTTTTAGGTTTTTCAAAATTTCCAAGATTTTTCTTAAAGTTTTTCCAAATTCCCTAGGACTTTCTAAAAATTTTCCTAAGATTTTTCTTAAAATCTCCCGGGATTTCTGTTGATTCCCTAAAATTGTTTCCCTAAATTTTCTAAGATTTTTGAAAAATTTCCTAAAGTTTTTGAAATATCCCTAAACTTCTAGGATTTTTAATAAAAATAATCCCTTTAATTTTCATACCCCCCCCCCCCCCAAATAATAATAATAAAAAATAAAAATTAATAAAAACAAAATTTTCCCCATAACTTTTATATTTTTCTTAAAAAAATAATAATAATTGCCTCTTTTTGCTGTTTGCTCAGAATCCTAGTGTCCCTACTATTTTAATCTCTATCGCATAGGTACCTAAGCTAAGTCCCAATCCCAATCACCATCCACATCATCAAAATCATTCAACACATCAAAATAAATCATCAATATCATCATATGTGGGATCTTAGGCATGTATCTACGTTTAAGATATTTCATGCTCTTGTATTGAAATAGTAGGGATAGGATACTTACCGATGGGCGCTGACGAGACATGTGGTGGTCGGGCTCTCGCAGAAGAACGTCAGCAGCAACTGCGTCATCAGGAGGCTCGTAGCGTCTCATCCCACGTGGAACCACGCGGTAAGGCAATGGAGCGTAGGTATGTGGGTCAAAGGGGGCCGGATGACCCTCTCCAGCACCAAGATTCAAAAAGTCAGCCATCGCGGCCTCTGCAGCGGCATCAGCAGCCGCCGGAGCCTCAGCAGCGGCTCGTGCCTCCTCAGCAACGCGGCGGAAGGCAAGCTCTGCCTCGAGCACGAGGGCATCCATCGCAGTAGTGGGCTGCATGGAAGTGCCTCCACTGGTATGAGGGACACCCATAGAAGTGCCCTTAGTAGCAGAGGGGTCCCGTCGTACTCCCGAGTCATCATCCTCATGGTCTTAGCCCGCCATGAAGAGGAGTGGAATCACGAGCAGTAGTGTGAACATCGTGAGAAGCAAGAAGTAGCAAGAAAGAACAAAAAGAAGCTAAGAAGAGAGAAGAGTAAGAATGATATGGGGGAGAGTTTGAGAGCATTTGAAGGCTAGAGAGAGAGAGAGCTATGAGAGAATGAATCAGATCCGGGCGCCTGGGAGGGCCTTATGCGCGCCTGGAGTTGGCGGTCGCCATATTCAATGTTAGCGACCGCCAGGTATTCCAAGAGTTTTTTGGCGACCGCCATCTTAGAAGGCATCTTATCCGGCGGCCGCCATCTTCGAAGGGTGTTTATGGTCGCAACCGCCATGTCAGAGGAGAAACGACGCCAGTCTGCCAACAGTCACGTCGGCGTTTTGGCGGGGAGGGGTTGCTTGGCCTTTTTAATGTGTGTTTTATTATTATCCTATTTTATTCAATTATTTAAAAAAAAGAAAAAAAGAAAAAAAAAGAAGAAGAAGAAGAAGAATTTTTTTTTAAAATTTTTTTCAGGAAAATAAGGTTTTGATTTAAAAGAATATTTATTTTTATGAGTGTGTTTGTTTCTAAAAATAATTTTTAGAACTTTTCAAAAATAATAATCTCGAAAGATTTCTTAAAAATACTTCGAAATCTTGTGTGTTTAGAAATAATTCCAAAAATAATTTTGTGAGTTTTTTTTTAAACCCTCATCCTTTTTAAGGTGCTTTTCTCCCTCCGATAAATTTAATTTTAAGCCATAATTTGGTTTTCTCTCATCCCGCACCTCGTCCCAAATTTTTCCCGATAAATCAAAATTTTCAGCCATAGCTTGGCTTCAGATTGTTTTAAGCTCGCTTCCGGTAAACCTAATTCTTAGTCCCGCATTCTTAGATGTTGACTTAACATTTGACGCTCGACTCGTTGGTTCTCCTCATGACCGTAAACTGACTCGTCGGTTCTCCTCATGACCCTAAACTGACTCGTCGTTCCTCCTCACGACCATAAACTGACTCGTTGGTCCTCCTCGCGACCATAAACTGACTCGTCGGTCCTCCTCATGACCTAAAACTGACTCATCGGTCCCTTCACGACCTAAAATCGGTTGATCCTCTTCTCGATATGTGTTATGACATCAGAACCTTCTTTCATTGTATCTGCATTGCAATATAAATGTCTACATCATGTTAGCATTTATTTACGTTAGCATCCACATCATACTTCTTATCATTACATCTGTGTATTTTGCCCCATGAACTACGTTTTGATTTGATCCCTAGCAAAAGGGTACGTAGGCAGCTCGATGAAAAATTCGAGTACGAACATCATCATATGAATGCTTGTGTACTTGTGGCCTAAGATTGACGGCTCGGTCAAATGGTTGTTGTCTCTGGATCTTTGATTTAACTTGGATCACACGTTGCTATACAAGTTATATCAAAGAAGGGCAACTGTAGACACCCCAATTTGACCCCGCCCAATCTTAGGTGAATCCGATAATGAAAATATGTGGAATAGTGCCTCGGTACAATCCTCAAGAAGTGATCCAAGCACGGTATTTTAACCCAAAACCTTCAAACTAATGAATTATTGACGAACTATCGAAACTTGCTGCCCAAGTAAGGCGACCGCCAACTTTCATTGTGGCGACTGCCATAGAACTTTGTGGAAACCCTAGCCAAAAACGGCGACTGCCACCTTTTATCATGGCGACCGCCAACTCTCATCATGGTGACCGTCATAGAACTTTGTAGAACCTTCCAGAAACATGGCGACCGCCAACTTACATTGTGGCGACCGCCAACTCCAATTGGCATGATGTGTCCCAAAACGTGGTAGCATCTCATTGGTTGAAGAATTCTATAAATATCGTACCCCAGCATATGTTTTCAGTACAAATTTTGAGTGAGAGAGACTCTGCCGATATATCGAGTAATCCCGAGCTCCGACATCGAAACCCTGCCGAATTGCCGACCAACATTGAAGTTTTTCTTGGATCACTACTCCAGGATTGGACCGTTGAAGTACATTCCCGACTTGAGGATTCCCCGCTAATTTAGGTACCTTGTTTCGATTCTCGATCCTTCTAACTCCATTCTCTCTCTCTTTTGGAGTGATCGGGTTCAAAATTCAGTTTCAATTCATATATTTCATTTCATTGCGTTTTTGCTTTACTTTTTAATTGCCTTATTTATGTTATAGCCTTTCCTTTCATTTAGTTTACTTATTTATTTGTTTGCTCATTTGAATTAATCTTAATCAAATCATTAAATAGTGCCAACATTCCTAGTAATTACAACTTGTTAATATTGTTAATTGTTCTAATTAAGACACTTACATAAAAATCGTTGTAATTGTCAATATTACATCCATTTAAATTCTAGTATTTTATTTATTTTTCTTTTCTTTACATTAATTTAATGTTCTAGCATTTAATTCTCTTTTTAATCTAAATTTCATTTCAATAGCATTTTATTTCATTTTCTTGTAATAATTAGTTTAATGGTCCACTTCCTTTTCTTAAATATTTATTTTCTTTTAGCATTAATGTAATTTCTCTTTAACGCATAATTTTCTTCATTAGTTTAATGCTCTAGTGGTCTTGTTGTATTAATTCATTTTTCTAGCATTTTCTTTTAATATAGCATTTTATCTTATTTTATTGTTAACTTTATTCTATTTAATACTAAGACTCCATTTTCTTTCTTTTAAAACTTTATTTTCTTTTCATAATATTTTATCTCATCTTACTTTCCCTTTTTTTTATTATTATTAAACCCAAAAAAAATCATAGAAAGTCTCTCAAGCTAGGTTTTATTTTTAGGTATAATTTTTTTTTCTTCCCTTTATTTTTGTCTCTTTTAAATTGTAAATAGTTAGAATTTTTTTTTAAATATAGCATTTTCTAAAACCCTTTTCATAAGTTTCTTTTTATAAACTTTCTTTTAGGAGTCCTTCTTTATGCATATTTTATTTTGTATTTCTCATTTCTTTTACTAATTCATCATGTTAATATTGCTGCATGTTTTTGTTATTCTCTTGAAAATGTAAGTTTAGAATAGTTTAGCTTATTTTTCCAACAATTTATGTTCGAATAATTTTAGCATGTTCAATTATATTTTGTTCTTTTATACAAACTATGATAGTTTAGGTTATTTTTGTGAAATTATATGCGGGTGTACTCTATGTATCCTTTAGTTCGAAATTGCATGCTGTAGGACTTAGAATTTTTTTTTCCTACTTGTCTTATTTGTTGGAGTGCTATGTACGTATCTTAGGTATTTTCTATATTTGATTTTGGATGTTCTCTATTTGCCTCCATTTTCTTTATGTGCATGCATTTGAGAAATTCTATTAAAGAATCAATTATTATTAGTAGAGGCCAACCTTATGGTTGGGCGAACGGAGTGCCTAACACCTTCCCTGATTCGTACCTTAGCCCCCGAACCTTCTTTCTCTGGTTAACGTTTTCAAGATCAGTAGTCATTTTTGTTTTTCTTAGTTTTTCTCAAAAACTAAGTGGTGACTCTATTTTCAATAAAAAAAGAGATTTTCAAAGGTTGGTTTTCAAGGTGTTAAAATATTTTTTAAACATCTTTGAATTCCCATATTTTTTTGACCATTTTTCAAAACCCCTAAATCCCAATGCTACAGCCCTTCCTTCGGGTTAATCCCTGTAAAAGCTTGCTCTTGGACGGCCCACTCATCGATGTTTATGAGAAAAATAAAAAATGTATGCTCTCCGTGTCGAGCTATAAAATGGGTATTTATTCCTCGGATCCTGCGTGGCCCGGTGGCGATAAATACACACGAGTCTATAGGTGCCGTCCGGCTTGGTACTTGATTGAATTGATGAATAAATTGGATTGGTAAAACCTTAGTTGGATGAATGGATAAAATGATGGGATATGGGAATGCGTTGAATGGGTTTAACATGGTGAGATGATTGGTTATAATAGTTAATTTAACTTTAACTATGGAGATTCAAACAATAACTCTTTTGTTGAAAACATTGTTATGTATTGAGAATTTGACTTGGGCAAACGATGTTAGTTTTGGATAAATTTATGTGTGCACCCCGCATAACCATTTTTACATGTCATGCATATATTCATTGTTAGTCTTTTTTTTACGAGCTTCGATTCATGTTGTTTAACAACATTTTAGGTGATAGCGAGAAGAAGGTTTTGGAGTAAGATGATGGTCGCTGGACCCTTTTTAAGTAACTAATAGGATTACACATTCTTGGATAGCATATGTTTGAAAAATAAAATTGTAAAGATGTAATTCTTTTTTTTTGTCTTTGAAATACTTGGATTATTGTAATTTGGATCAGAACACCCGTGCTGTAGGCCTTAAGGTCATATGTTCATGTTATGTATGCATGTGAGGACGATTCGTTCGTTTGCTGGGTTGAAAATTTTAATCTTTTAATGATGTATTTTGATACTGAAGTTTGATTTCGGGTTCATGGGCTGAAAGATCGTGGTTTTGCTCACAAATGCATGTTTTACATCTCGAATTTGCCTATTCAAAATTATGTTCAAAGGAGGAGAAAAGTGGTAATTTTTCTAACACTTAGAAAATCCTAACTGTTTTTGAGCAGTGAACTCTCGGGTGCCCCACTGCTCGAGCGGTGAGAAGTTCGCTCGAGCGGATTCTGCTGGGTGATTTTCTATTGAAAATTGTTGTAAAACAAGGTTTTTCCTTAAATGTTTTTGGTCTACCTTTTGGGATATAAATTAACTATTTTCAGGGATTGTTTACAAAAAGAAACGGTCATCTTTATTAGAGTAATTTCTTAACTTTACTTGGGTTTTATTATTTCGAAATCGGAGCGTTACATTGAGTGCATTAACCAGCCAAACCCAACCCGACCAACAAATATTAATTTTTATAGATTTTTACATTTATTATAAGATTAGTTGCTTATTGTTTTAATAAATTTTTTTTGTAAAAACTATGTAATTAGGCCTATGTATGGTTTAATTGATAAATTAAAGATTTTTTGAGCCTTAAATTTATTAAACATAATTTTTTTACTTAAAAAAACTATTATAATTGGCTCAAAATAGAACGAACTCAACAAAAGAAGTTTAAAATAGGTAAGTTCAAAGCACCAAACCAAACTGTACTCACCCATAAACCTATCAATTCTATGGGCCCAAAACTACTGAACTCATTGATTAATTGCATATAGCAAAATTAAAAATCAAATACATGTAATCGAGTGACAAGTTAAAGGCCAACCCAATCCAACCTACCCATAAACATCCCTACTACATGGGAAGACACTTCAAATTTTGGTGACAAAATAAATCGTGTTAAGCCTGTTTTTCTTTAAAGGATGATGCATACTTTGTGGCCTTTAGAGAAACTCTCAAGGGTAAATTTCACTGACCTGTCCTGAGGTTTCTGAAAAATGTAGAAACACTCCTTTTTTAAAAAATTATATTGACTTCTCATATTTTATCTAACAATATACATATACCTTTCCACTATTTTATTTCTGTTAAGGAACCGTTATCAATAACGTGATGTTAGCATTAATAATTAAAAAATATCAAAATTTTCCTTCACGATCAATGGAACCAAGCCCATCTGGGGGGGGGGGGGGGGG
>JAULJZ010209578.1:0-18772 GCA_032270985.1 Heliamphora pulchella | reverse complement strand
ATGGGTCATAGTGCAATTATAGTTCTTTAGTGGTGTGAACTGTAATTCAGTGTTTTATGAAAATTGTAGAAATCGCTACTGATTTTTCATAATTGCAGATACCGCTATGCGTCATTCTTTTATTGCAGAAACCGCTGGTAGGTGTTTGTGTTCCATTGGAAGTCTTACTCATAATTACTCTCCAGGTCCCTGTTGTAGCCCTATATATACGCGGGTAGGCTGAACTAGTTTGATATTGATAGAATTGATAGTTCAAATATCTCATATATTGTTTTCATATTATTTTTGTCTCTCAAGACTTAAATATATCGGGGTTCTGCCGGTATAAGTTCTCATAGGATCGTAACCCACACTACGTTCGAGGATCGCATAAGGGAATACAGTAGAAGATCTGGCTGGAGCTTCAACTTGGAATCAAGTCGTAGTTGAAGATTAGATCGACAAGAAGTATTCATCTAAATTAACTTTGGTTGCACGGGTTTATTTTTGATCGTTTGACGTCAAAATTTTTATCTGGAGCCCGTTTCGGCGTTTGCCCTTCCAGTTAATTTTTACTGAAAATTGTTTTACAAAAACAATAATCTTGACAGTATTGCCTCCAACATTGTCAAGGAACCTCACTGGCCTCTCCTCGTAGGTAACATCGTCGTCTATCCTCAACTCTATCCAATCCAAAACATGGGATGGATCTGGCTCATACTTACGCAACACAGACATGTGAAAAACGCTGTGCACAGAGGCCAACTGTGGTGGTAAGGCTAGGCGATATGCTACCTCTCCAATCCTTTCAACGATCTCAAACGGGCCGATAAAACGCGGCGATAACTTCCCACTCTTACCAAATCTCATTAAACCTTTCTGTGGTGAAACCTTCAAGAATACGTGGTCTCCCACCTCAAACGCTAACGGTCTCCTTCTCTTATCTGCATAACTCTTCTGACGATTTTGGGCGGTCACTAAACGCTTACGGATGGCGATGATCTTTTTTGTGGTTTCACGCACAAGCTCAGGCCCTAACATGGCTGTTTCACCAACGTCGGTCCAACAAACAGGTGACCTATAAGGTCTACCATACAATGCCTCATAAGGCGCCATCTCAATGCTTGATTGATAACTATTGTTGTAGGCAAATTCCACCAACAGTAAATGGTCTTCCCATGACCTACAAAAATCCAGAACGCATGCTCGTAACATATCCTTGAGTATCTAAATAGTGCGCTCCGACTAGCCATCTGTTTGGGGGTGAAAAATAGTACTAAAAAGAGGGCTCATCCCCATAGCAAACTAAAAACTCTACAAAAAACGTGACGTGAAACGAGGGTCTCGGTAAAAAACGATGGAAACTGGCACTCCGTGGAGTCTAACAATTTCGCGCACGTAGTGCTTACCAAGCTTATAAACTGAATCTGCCTTGCGAATATGTAGGAAATGTGCCGACTTGGTCAGTCGGTCCACCACAACCCATGTGGCATCATGCCCCTTTGGCGACCTTAGAAGGCCCAAAACAAAATCTATAGTGATGTTCTCCCATTTTCACTCTAACACTAGTAACGGATGCAAATGACCTGCTGGTTGCCTTCACTTGCCGACACGTGAGACAACGTGAGATGAAAAGCGCAACATCTTTTTTATACCCTTCCACCAAAACTGCCTACGGATGTCATGATACATCTCGGTGCCCCTCGGATGCACCGCTAGGCATGAATGATGAAACTCACAAAGCACGTCTTCTCGACACGCTCTTGGCACAAAAATTCTCCCCGCAAACCTCAGGCTCTGATCGGAGTGGATAGTCTATTCATTGGCATCCTCTCCACTCAAGACTCACTCCCTAAACATCAAACTCTTTGCATTCGATCGTTGTGCCTCGATAACGCGGTGAGCAAGGGTAGGCTGAGAAACCACTGCAAATCAGGTAACACTCTCACCGAACTTCCCCAAACGAAGGTCATACTCTCCGATCTCCTTGAGCATACTCCACTCCCTAACGGCTACGTGAGTTAACGTGCTCAAAGACTTCTGACTAAGGGCGTCGGCTACCACATTGGCCTTACCTGGGTGATACTGTAGGTCAAAATCATAATCTCACAAGAACTCCATCCATCTCTGCTGGCGTAGGTTCAGATCTTTCTATGCAAATAAGTACTTCAAACTCTTATGGTTTAATAATACTTCTAAGCGTTCTCCACGCATGTAGTGTCTCTAAGTCTTTAGAGCAAAGACCACAGTTGCGAGTTCCAAATCATGTGTATGGTAGTTTTTTCCATAAACCTTCAACTGTCTCGATCCATAGGCTACCACCTTACCCAGTTGCATTAACACACAATCCAACCCCTCGTGCGACACATCACAATAAACGACATAACTGAGTCCTATCTTTGGTACGATCAGAATGGGTGCACTCGTCAATCTCATCTTCAATGTCTAGAAGGCGAGCTCACAACTAGCGTTCCACATGAACTTGATTCCTTTCTGTATAAGGCGTGTCATAGGAGCTGCAAGCCTAGAGAAATCTTTCACAAATTGACGGCAATAACCTGCCAATCCTAAGATGCTCCAAATCTCAAACACATTTTTCGGTCTTTCTCACTCCATCATTGCCTTGATCTTAGATGAATCTACTGCCACTCCATCCCTCAAAATTACATGCCCTAAAAACTTTTCCTTCGGTAATCAAAATTCACACTTGTCGTACTTGACATATAATCGATGTCACGCCCCAAAACCCGGAGTCACGTGAAAATTCACCAAACATCCATTTTATATGAAAATATAAGTTTTCATACATTAAAATATGCCTGTTGAAACCAATAGAATTCCCAACAAAGTGTCTCTCTCATATATAAAGGACAACAGTTCAACATGCGTACAATATATCACCTTATGGCGTACAAAACCTGTCTTCAGGAACAGGCAAACTAAAAGGAAAAACTATAAAAATCTTTCGCCACTGCGGGCACTACCAAAGCTACTCCTCATCCACAGCATTACCTGAAAATGGTTTTACAGAAAATTCTCATCCGTGAGTCGAAACCTAATAGAAACAGATAATAAGCTATAAAGTAGAAAAATATGCAACCATATAAGTTGGAGTTAAACTCAACCACAACCCAAAAAGGTTTTTCACAAACCCCAAGTTTTCCCATCAGACCACACAAGTCTCCCAAAATGGTTTCATTAACATAAAACCCTGTTTTCATCCTTCAAACCATGTGATGCAAATATTGCAAATAACCAACCATAGTTAAGGAAAAACAATAATCAAAATCATCGTTCCCTCACAGAATGTACCATCGTGGAAAAGAAGAAGAATATGATCATATGTACCAACTCTGTCACACAAACAATGGTAACAACTATAGACTCCTATCCATTACCCTAGTCCTGAACCACTTGAGGCCTGCTAGGTAATGACCAGTTCTATACGGAGAACCACGACAAACCACTTTTTACGGGGGATAACCCGAGGGAACTAAGCACCCAACCGCCTCAATTTACAGGGACTAACCCGTAAGACCTGAGTACCTACGCTACGCACATTTTCGGACTTACACCGAGGGTAACTCGTGCCAAATACACGTCATCCCGGTACATTTAGATAATCTTCTAAAAACCGAACTGTAACATCAACTACAAAATCTTTTCGCAAATATACATTATACATGTATATAGATCCATCCATCAGTATGGAGATCAACAAAATATTTTTAAAATATTTTCCCCAAAAGTAGTTATATAACGCATGTATAAGCAAGAGATCCAATCCATGAAACCATGAAGATCAAACCAAAATATGTAAAAACATATTTTATTAAACGTTTTAAAAATTGAAACTCAACCCCAAGGGTTAGCTTCAAACCTCCAAATACACGTTTTATAAAACCTCCATTTTCAAAACCACCTTTTTGAAAACGACGGATAACAACACATCCGAATTATGTAATAAACTAAGAAAAAAGCGTAAAAACATGCTTTTTATCCAAACAAACATGGTTTAAACATAAAATATATCTTTCACATTCTAGGACCCTACGGGCTCATAGAACTCACCCCGAACTCAAAACCCAGCTTCTAACACAAAGGAAGAAAAGGGTCAACACCAATAGAAAAGGTGTCGACACAAACAGAGGAGGTGTTGACACAAACAAAAAATGTGTCAACACAAACAACGGAGGTGTCGACACAAACAAAAAAAATGTCGACACAAACCACAACAGAATACTCAACACCAAACATAAGGAAATTGTGTCGACACAAACAGAAAATGTGTCGACACAAAAGAGCAGAGAGTTCAACGTAAGCTACTGGAGCGTACTCAGCACCCCAGAAGGAAATTGTGTCGACCCTAATAGAAAAAGGTGTCGACACAAAACCTAAAAATCTCCAAATTTCATAATAAGCTACAGGCGATGGTGAAAATCAAACCCAAACTATGAAAACAACTTCTCAACTCCAAATTAAACCAGCCAAACACCTCTTTTTCAACCTATGGACATAAACAGACCCAAAACAACAAAGATACACCGAAAGGAAAGCCTCAAACCCCTTTTCCTCCAACCGAAACGCCGAAAAATGATTTAAAAGCCAAAAACCAGATCTATCAAATACAAATCAATTTTCAAGCATTTAACACTGTAGAAATGCATAAGATTACATATAACTCCCTTATATAGTAGTAGAATCTAGAATCCTACCTCGTTTGGTCAAAAACCCGACGTCTTGATTTACGTAAAAATTCGAGCTTCACCGAAATCAAATTTCGTCTAGATAGATGCGTAGACCACAAAGCTAATAGCAAGGATCCGCTACCCGAACGCCAAAAACAAAGCCCGGGCCCCAAGAAAATCTAGAGAGAAGGTAAAAATTTTTGTTTGGAGAAAGAAACTTAACCACTAAGCTATCCAAAAGAAAATATCTCTGCCAAAATATCTAAGGCTAGATATTTATAGGCCTCCAAAATATATATATTTTTTTTAATTTTTGAAATTCGCATAGAAACTCTCTACAACCTCTGGAAGCAACCCCGCATGTTCAGATTAACCAAAACAAGCATCGAAACACATAAAAGCATATTAAAGCAAAAATGCTAAAAAGGCGTCAAAACACCTAACATGCATTTATAAAAATCAAACGGTACAGGGTCTCACAATCAGTATTCACGTAATAACTGTAGGGCAATTCGAAGATGCTCCTCGTGCTCTTCCTCCGATGATGAGTAAATCAAGATGTCGTCCACGAATACCATTACGAATCGATCAACGTAAGGGTGAAAGAGACGGTTCATAAGGTTCATGAACGTCGTCGGTGCGTTAGTCAATCCAAAAGGTATGACTAGAAACTCAAAATGCCCGTAGCAAGTACGAAAAGCCGTCTTTGGAATGTCTTCCTCCTTGACCCGCAACTGGTGATAACCCAATCTCAAGTCGATCTTTGAGAAATAACACAAACATCTTAATTGATCAAACAAATCATCAATATGCAGCATAGGGTACTTGTTTTTAACAGTCGCATAGTTCAACTTACAATAATCTATACAAAGGCATAACGACCCATCCTTCTTCTTAGCAAACAATGCCGGAACTCCCCGAGGAGACACTTGGACGGATAAACCCCTTGTCCAACAACTCTTGGACTTGCACTTTTAATTCCACCAACTCAGCCGGTGCAAAATGGTATGAAGGCATAGAAATGGGGTTAATCCCTTGGATGAGGTCTATGAAAAAATTAACTTCCCGCCGTGGCAGAAGCTCAAACAACTCACTCGGAAACATGTCTGGAAACTCGCAGACAATGGGAGGAAGCTCTCCCCGAGTGGACTCAATCTCACTCATCGATAAGGTAGAGAAAAGGAAGTTAAGCCTGTCATGGCTCCGGGATCTAAGAGATCTAGGTGTTGAACCATTGTCCCAATCACCCACAAAATAAAAGGAATTTTCCTCCGACGTGCAAACAAACATGCGTTGTCGGTCACAATTAATGAAGGCGTGAAAGGTGGTCAACCAATTTATTCCCAAGATAATATCAAACGAGGTCATATCAAGCACGACAAAATCAAACACCAAGCGAGGGTCGGCAATCTCCATCTCACAAGCTCTATAGACACATCTCAACACGGTAATCTCACCCATCGGTGTCTCTACACATAAGGCATTACTCAACTCATCTACCTCTAATTCTAATGCAGATGCGAATGCAGATGAGATGAAACAATGTGATGCTCCGATGTCAACAAGACTACTGGCCCAAGTATGGTACACTAAGAAGGTACCTCGTATGATCGAAGGACTAGCTGCGGTATCCAGCACAACAGGTGCCACTGATGTACCAGGCTCCACAAGAGCATATACTGGCCTCGTTTCCCGCTACCCATGGTTCCTGGTTGCCTCACTGACTGAGCTGAGGTAGCACCTCCCGCTATCTTCACTGTTTGTACCCCCAACTGTTGCTGCGACTGGCCATAACCCTATCTCCCCTACGATGCCTGTACCCAATGTGCTCTAGTAGCACCCTAAACAGTCCCTCCCTGAGGGCAATCTCATCGTAAGTGACCCATTTAGCTACACTGAAAGCATGAAAACGGGGTCCTCTCCTGAGTTTGACTCTGCTGCTGCTGTGTCCCTTTTGCTGAAAATCCTTCGAGCGATGTCCTGGTTATCTGCACGTGTATCACACTAACTCCCAATGTTCAAAATGCCCAGATGAACCCATAGATGGTGCTGGTGCCGACTGTGGTTGGAACAGCGATCCCGTGGGATAAGAACTCGATCCCCCTGATTTTTACCTTTTCACTTGGCACCCTTCCGACTGAGCATCGAAAATCCCATGATGTGACCTGCTCTCTCTAATCTTATGGCTCTCCACCATTGCATTCTTCACCCAGATAGCGGCTTCCACAACCTCGATATATACTAAAAAACCTAACGCTGCAATCCTATCTTTAATCAAATGTTGAAGACCCCTTTCAAACCTCTTGGTACGTAACTCCTCCGTTGATACCATATTAGGTGCACACCGCGATATATTCACGAACTTAGCCTCATACTGGACTGCAAAAAGATTCCCCTGAATGAGAGAGAAAATCTCCTCTGGATACACATCTTTAGAAGAACCTAGAAAATACTTTTTCAAGAAGTCCCTAGCAAATGCGGTCCACGTGCCATCCACGGTAGTCTTAGCAAACTTCTACCACTCCCTCACATCTTCCCGAAGTTGGAACGCCGCCAACCTAACACGCAACTCATCCTCTCCGATCTCTAGAGTGTCTAAGATCGTCGTGGTTACTTTTAACCACTCAGTAGCAACCTTGGACTCTAGCTCGCTAGAGAAAGTTGGACGATCCAATCGTAAAAATTCTCTCATTGCCACAGAGGCTCTCGGTTCAAGAGCCCTTACTCTGGCCCTAGTCACCTCAGCCATCTCTCTCATCATAGCAATCATCTCTTGAATAACATCAACACCACCCACTTGTTCCTACGGGGCAAGAACGTCCCCTTCTTACCAAACTTGGGCAAACGCACGACCTCGGCCGCGACCTCGACCTCGACCTCTACCACGTCTCAACAACATCACTCTATGAATAAGAAGGAACAAGGAGAGATATCAAAATAAAGTTTGCAACAACTCATTTATCACCGATAATATCATCCCTCAATAAGATACCTCCAAACACAAATCGTAGCATCAACACAGCTTAGGCAACACATAACGAGGGGGACTAATCAGAATAACACGTCAATTCGGCTAACTCATTTGGATTTTTGGTTAAAATAGGCGTCGATCAAACGCCTTTCTAACTCGAACCCCAAACCAGTCGACCGGTCACCCCAAGGCCAAACACATCATCCTAAAAGTTCAACCTCCATACCCAAATACCACATAACATGCATATGTCAAATTATGCTCAAGATGTTTCATGCTAGCACACCAAGTCATGAATGTCACACATCAATGCAAGCCCTCACGTAATGGATCAACCACCCCCACAGTTCCTAAGTATTCAAACCTACCGCTCTGATACCAATATGTAACGCCCCAATTCCAAAATAATAAAACTCGAATAAATTTTGGAAAACTAACTCGGAGTGAAAGATCATTTCCTTGAAAATGCCCCTGAGAACAGTCAATTTATATTCCAAAAGTAAACCCAAAGATTATTAAGGAAAACCCATTTCAAATCAGTTTTAAGAAAATCCACCTAGCGCAGTTCACTCGAGTGGACCCCTCACCGCTCGAGCTGTGAAACACCCGAGAGTTGTTGCCAAAAAATTGTGGAAAACTTCTACATTTTGGAAAAATAATCACTTTTTTTCCCCCTTTATACATAGTTCAAACTAAGTAAAATCGAGATGTAAAAACATATATTTGAGACTAAAGTAACCATCCTTCAATTATGAACCCGAAATAGAACTTCACTATCAAAATATCGTATTAAACGTCAAAACTTTCAACCCCACAAACAAACATGCATCCTCACATGCCAACAAGACTTGAGTGTGTGACCTTAAGGTCTTACAGCATAGGTATTCAGAATCCCAAATTATAATATTCTGAATATTCCAAAAAGAAGCAAGGATTACAATATACAATTTCTTTCCACAAAAGCTAAAACGAACAAGAATGTAACCCTATCAACTACTCCAAAAAGGGTCTAACGATCGTCATCTCGGTCTGTAATCTTATTTCTACTATCACCTGAAATGTTGTTAAACAACGTGAGCCGAAACTTGTAGGAACAAGACTAACATTGAATATATGTTTGGCATGTGAAGATGGTTATGCAGGATGCACACATAAGTTTAATAAAAGACATATCGTTTGACCCATGATAATTTGCCAATGCATAACCTGGTTTTGTATAAAAGAATCTTGGTTTCGTACTCCTTCATTTCAGTGAAATTGCCCATCTCACTATTCTCAATTAGCCCAACACATTTACCATTTCTCAAACCGACTCACACATTTTAGCATCCCATTATATTATCCATTTATTCGCTTAAGGTTTTACCAACCCAACCATTCACAACACACACACACACACACACACACACACTTTGTTGGCATTTCGCATATTCCACTAACTTGTGGCTCACAAACGTAGGCACCTACGCCAGACAAGCGTATAGACCCATGTAGCGTTATAATTAACCCGATCACACAGGCCCCATGAAGTAACAGAGCATTCTATACCCCGACATGACTAACGTCTTTTTCCGGTTGCTAGCCTGCGGGCAAAGAACCTAATCTGCGCAGTTTTTTGGTCTTTCATCGTGGAGCAACTCATGCCTAACCTTAAACGATCCTTTTGATATATCAATCACAACACACACACACGAGTCTAATCCAAATGGTTCCTCTCGCGAAACCCATATCACTATATATTTTTTGTTATTCACATTTTCAATATGATAGGGCTCAAACCCCGGATTAATCATCTACGTGGTTTAGAATCCATAGATTCCTCGATTTTACACAACAAACCCACATTTTTCACTTAACATGAACATGTATTACATACATTCATAGAATAGGTGTACAATGGGTTATCACAACACCCGATTTAACCCATAATCACTTCAATTTCAACATATCGATTCATTAAACCCAAAACCCCCAATTTTTCATGGTTTAAACCCAAACACCAATCTCTAATTCCTCATTTCTCAATTCAACCATTATTAACAACAATGTCAAGAGAGAATCATCTTAAATCCTCCATAGATCTAAGATTTGACCATCATTATCATTAAACCCAAACCTAGGGTTTCAAAATACTATTTTCATGCTTTTATGTTCATAGATTTAAAAATACAACACATATCACAAGGATATTCAAGGAGAGTCATAGATCCTACCTTAGGGATGTTAGATCCACAAGAGAAAGCCTCAAACAAGCTCCAATCGCAAGCACCTCCAACCACGCGGGGAGAATAATGTCTCCAAAACCAAGATCTAGTCTCCAATGATTGTGCCACCGAGAGAAAGGTGAGGGAACTCACCAAGAGAAGCCAAACAAGCCTCCAACAACTCTCATACCCAAACCCTTGCTCTCACCTACACTCTAAAGAGAGAGAGAGAGAGATATGAAAAGAATGAGAGAAAAAGAATCCCCACGCAACTTTTGAAAAGTCTGCCCCCGACAGTCTGCTCGAGCTGTCCCCTCACCCAAGACCCCTCGACCACCTGTCTGTTCGAGCGGTTAGACCTTCGCTCGAGCGGTTGACTTGGGCTAGAACCCCGAATCCCTGAAGCTGAAACTGAACCAAACACGTGCTAAACATCATTTAACCATATTCTCATGCATAACTCCACACTAAACTATCATTAGAAAACACATACACGCTTATGTTTTAATTCTTACACAAGATTACACTTACCAACGTTCCCACCGAATTAACATACTCATTTTCATGAACGCTTAGAAAATAACAAGGGTCCGGATCCCTACAGATCTTGGGTCTTCTAGGAGTTCACAATCAACTACCACAACCAAAAATTCATGAAAAAGGTTAAACATTTATTAATCAATAAACTTTATGCAATCAAATATTGAAACATATTGACCATTAAAAGTCGGGATTAAACTGCCTACAAAATAAAGTTAGCATATTCTAAATCTACCCGAACCCATGATTCAATCATACATAATCAAAGACAGCTTTGATACCAATTGTTAGAGAAAACTGTCAAGATCCTAAGATTATTTCTATGATTTTATTCCAAAACTATCTGGATGGGCAAACGTCGAAACGAGCTTCAAATTAGAAGATTTGATATCAAGCAATCAAAATAAAACTCGGTAATACTCCCAAAGATAGATTTAGGATTATACCTTCTGAAATCTAGTTGGATTGATTTCGGTTGTTGTAATAATTTTTAGTCAACAATCCGCTGTGGTTTTTGATTTCCAGTCAAATCTTTGACACAAGCCTTCTGCTATATTTTTAAATGCTAGAACTCGATCGTAGTGTGAGCTATGTTCTTCGTGTTCTTTAAAAACCTTTGTTAACTCGACTTAGGTTTCAAAGACGTGGAAACCCTAATCACCAAGTTAACTGATGAATAATAATTGATTGTGACATCAAGTTTTATAACAGCATATATATAGACTACAGTAGTGACCTGTGGAGTAAATAAGATGTAGACTCCTAAAATAATTATGAAATTATATCTCGACCCAAAAGTAATTTCATAAAAACATAAATTATAATTCATTCCACTAACGAATTATAACTGCATTCTAAACTTTATTTTCAAAACTGTAGTATTCGAGCTCTTGTTATTAAATGCTTATTTATTCTCCCTACGTTAAGATTACAAATACCCGCCGATTAAATTAAATTACTGATAATTATACTTAATCGGCTTCTTTGAAAATTTTTTAAGATCTTCCAGTTTAACTTATTTGGATGTCGAACTATAAAATCCACCTGCAGGGTTTGGCTCGGTCAAAACTTATAAACCTCCTTAAAGGGGTATCATCAATCTTGATTTTTCAGGACGTGAATTTCGTCAATAATTAATATCCACCATATAATTAATATCGATATCCAACTCACCGAGATTATAGACCCATAAAATATTGCACCCTCTAATGAATCAAAATAATGAATATTAAATATACGTGAATAACAATTATTTCGAGATTAAGAGTATAAGCACTATAATAACCATATGGTGTAAATTAATTTATATATTCAGTACAAAATTAATTACCCCAATTTGGTCATATTCAATATACACAAAGTGTATTAACATAATGAGTCGAAAAAATTGTCGAAACAATTACCGTTCCCCATAATCACGATAGATCTAATAAAATATTGTGCTACAATTGTACCAGTTGTTTATCCAATTCCATCTAAGATTGTGAACCAAAAATTGATATTCTACAAGAACCTTCAATTTGGTCTTCAGTGTGTAAACCGAACTCTATACACCAGATTAAATACTATGTAGAATAAAAGACATCCATGTATCATACTAGATAAATAATGAAACACATACATTACTTGTTAAGATTCTCATATAACAGAAAAACTTATTTTATTAATATATAAAATTAATTACTAAAATCAAAATTATGATTTTTAGTATACAATCTTAATATCTTTTGCTTGTGTGGCACTCCTTGTTATGGGGTAACTATTGCCTGAATGACAATGCGACACTTAATAAAGTTCGTAAAATGTAAAATGTCGAGCTTGTTGAGGATTGGTAAGAACGAAAAGTTCATGTGAAATGTTTATAAGTCAGGAGAACGAGTATTTTGTTGAGTTCACACAAATTTTGTTGCAGGATTGCTTACATGTTATGGTAATTGCATGAATTACCTTTTTGCATATCCTGCATTCATTCATGTTTAGTCATATACTATTGAGTCTCGACTCACATTGTTTAAAACAAATATTTTTCAAGTGTTGAAGGAGATCTCATGGCTTAGTGGCAAGGGACGGGGTGTTGGTATTGTGTTTCTGGATTTTGAGAATATGTTATATCATGTTTTGTAGTCTCATAGTTGAACTTTGGGTTAAATACAACCTTTTTGGATAATGTTCTAATGTTGGTTACATTTTGTAAACATTGATTAAGTTTTATACTTAAACTCTCGAGGGTTGTAAGACCATAAGGCTGTGTTCTAAGTGTTGAATGTAAATTTTGACTTAGATCTTAATGAATCTCCTTATTTAGATGGAAGTTTGAGTTAAATTCTTTTATTTTAATGGTTTGAGATCCATTTCTTATTAAGTCTTATGATTTTCGAAGGGCCTTGTATCTTTTCTTGCATAAAAATAGGTTTTGTGCTGTGTTGGAGATTCAAAATTTTTGAAAAAGAAATAAAACACAAGAGTAGACCGCTCGAGCGGTCCTATGTTGGTCGCAACTTTTTAGATGCAGACCGGAGATGCTGCAAATGGCAAAAGGTCGATCGAGCAGTCCTTAGACTGCTCAAGCGGTCTATCTTTTGGGCATTTTTTTAAATTTTTCTTTATTTACTCCTATTTTCAAACTGGTATATCCCCTTCTGTTCAAATCCTTTTTCAGTTATTCTTATGTTCAAATTGGGGCCTCATAAGCCTACTTTTTAAATATTCTTATCTTACTTTGAAGTTTTTTTTCGATTAATGGTAGGAATTACTTTAAAAGATGTTGGTATCTTGTTAATTCGTGTGTTTTTTTTCCTTTGTTTTGAGTTTGGGGGTGTGAAAAATTTGTATCAAAACTTTAGGTTCTAATACCTTTAAGCCGTGGGGAGTGGCTACGCCACCGTGTGAAGTTGATGTTTATGACTTGTATGCTTGTGTTAGCATGCTTGAATGATGTTAACTTGTTTGCATTATGAGAATAACACAAAATTCGATACTTTTGTGTTATGGGTTATACATGAGCATGGAGGTTGAATCTCGCGGATGACGTGAATTGCCTTTCGGCATCTGGCTAACGAATTTGGAGATCAAGAGAGAAATGCGCTTGGCCGACGTTATTTTTGACGAGAAATCTAAACGAGTTATCCAGATTGACGGGTCACTCCTCTTTGTGCTCCTCATTACGTGGGACTTGTTGGTTGATCTTGTAATTATTGAATGGCTACTTGATTAAAGTAGATGTTATGATTTATCCTTGTGTTGATTAGTTTTCTAAATCTTTTATAGAAAGCTATATTTGTGAGTCGAGGTCGAGGTCGAGGTCACAGTCACAGTTGAGGTAAGTGTTGCAGGTTTGCACCAGTTCTGGAGGGCGTGGATGTGAATGCTCCACCTAAACAAGAAAGAGGTGTGAATTAATTTATATAGTAAGTATAAAATTACTTATCCCAATGCGGTTCTGTTTAATATGCACAAAGTGTACTAATACAATGAGTCAGAATAATTATCAATACAATTACCGTTCCTCGTAATTAAGATAGAACTACTAAAACACTGTGCTACAGTCCTACCAATAGTGTGTCCAATTCCATCTAAGGCTGTGAACTAAAAACTTATATTTTATAAGAGTCGATAATCTGGTCTTTTGTGTGTAAACTGAACTTTACACACCAGATTAACTTCTATGTAGAATAAAAGACACCGATACACAACATTAAATAAATAATGTACATTTCTCATATAGATTCTCATTAAAATAAAAAAATAGATTTTATTAATAAATAAATATAAATACCAAAATCTAAATATGATTTTTAGTATACAACCCTAACAAGGATGATATCAAACGAGGTCATATCAAGAACAACGAAGTCAAACAGCAAGCAATGATCAGCGATTTCAACCTCACATGATTTACATACTCGTTTCAACACAACACTCCCACCCATCGAAGTTTCCACACATAAGGTTCTACTCAATGCATCTAGCTCTAGACCCAACATCAATGCGAATGCAGATGATATGAATAAATGAGATGCTCACATGTCGATGAGTACACTGGCTCAAGAATTGTACACTAAAAAGGTACCTCGGATGACAGACATGCTGGCCGTAGCATCTGGCACTATAAGTGCCCTGGAAGAACTCAGTTCAAAAAGTGCATTAGTCTGCCCTTGGGTCCCTTGGTTCTGACCACCATACCCATGTACGGTAGGTTATTGCACAGACTGCACTGATGTAGCCCTATCTATAGCTCTAGATATCTGGGCTGCTGGCGGTGGCTGTGACTGTCTATAACTCTGACTTCTCTCTGTGGGATGCACTGTCTGTGACCCTATTGCACTCTGAGTATTCCCTCTTTGAAGGTAATATCGATGAACATGTTCAATCTATCCACACTGAAAGCAATTAATAGACCCTCTCCCCTGGGACTGAGATGGTGGCTGACTCTGTGGCTATCCCCTCTATGGGCAATCAGCTGTAGGATGACTTGGCTATCTACATACAAAGCAGATAATCTCTCGAAGCTTTGATCGGCCAGAAGATACTACAGAAGGTGCGGGTGTTGAATGTGACAGTTGAATGGGTCCCGTTAAAAAAGAACTAGAATCATACTACCTTTGCCTCTTTGCATGGCGCCCTTCAAACTTAACGCTCACCCCTTCTTGCTGGGTCTTCACTTCCCTATCCTTGTGGGTTTCTAGCAATGTATTCTCAACAGTAATCATCGATTCTTAATGCTATCACTCTGTCTCTAATGGCGGGCCTAAGGCCCCGCTCGAGCCGCTTAGCTAGTACCTCATCAGTTGCTACCATCTCTTATACAAAGGACGATAAACTTGTAAACTTGGATTCGTACTGAACCACTGACAATCCTCCTTGGGTAAGGGATAGGAATTCCTCTCTGTAAACATCTCTTGAGTATTTCACGAAATACTTCTCAAGGTATGTTCTTGCGAAGGCTGCCTAGGTGCCCTTGACTATGGTTCTGGCGAACTTCTACCATTCGTGGGTGTCCCCTAGAAGCTAAAAAGTGGCAAAGCCACTCTCAAATCATCCTCAACTATCTGCAACATGTCAAGGATTCGGGTATTGAGCTCTAGCCATTCTGTGGTGACCTTCGAGTCGGGGTCTTTGGTAAAAGTTAGAGGGTTTAAGCGTTGGAATTCCCTCATTGCAGAAGTCGCCCCAGGTTCAGGCACTCTGGCTCCACCCCTTGATGCCTCAGCCAATTGCCTCATGGTATTCATCATCTCTCACATAAGGTCGGCACCTTCTACATGTTCCTGTGGGGCATTCACATTCCCGCATTCTAGAACAAGTGCGAAATTGCAACCCCAGCCTCGACCCCAACCTTGACCTTGCCTCGGTGGCATATTTTTATATGAAGAAAGAGAACTAAGCAATATAAAAATAAAACATAGCATCATGCTCTCGAAGAAGTTCTACTTTAATCATATTGTCATTCAACACTTATAAATCACGTCAACATTCTCACGTAACGAGGAGCACCAAAAGGAATAACACATCAATCTGAATAACTTATCTAAATTTCTCACCAAAAATTATGTTGGTCAAATCCATTCCTAACTCGACCTCCAAATTAGTTAATTAGGTGCCCAAAACCAAGACACGACATCCCCAAGGTTCAACCTCCATGCTCACGTATATCACATAACTAAAAAATGCACCAGATCCTATTATATTCTCATTATACAGCATGTCAACATATGCAAGCTAAACACAAACACTAACTTCACCTGGTTGCACAACCACTTTCCACGGCTCAAAGCTATTCGAAATGAGAGCTCTAATCCCATTTGTCATGGCCCAAACCGCAACAACATAAATCAGAATAATAAAACAAAGAAATCAATAACCTTTCAAACCAATCACCCTTTTTTGATTGAAAGAATTTCAAGGTAAAGATAAGATATTTGAAAGGAAGACTTCTAGGGCTTCAATTTGAACATAAATTTGCCTAAAAAAGGTTTAAAGAGGAAGGAGGTACATCGATTTCAAAATAGAAACAAAATTTGAAAACATTAAAATTTTGACGACACAGACAGACTGCTTGATCTGTCTATTATTGCTTACAATTTCTCATGCTTGTAAAGGAGATACCGAGAGGCTGCAAAGACCGCTCGATCAATCTGAGGATCGATCGATCAGTCTGGTCCTGATCCACTTTTCGTTTTTAATCATTTTTGAAAATCCAACTTCCAACCAAGAGTGTTTTTGGCACCAAGGGTGAAAACAAAGCATTTGTAGATCATAAATTTGAAAAAAAAAATAGAGGCCCAAATCAAAACCAAATGATTCAAATCAAATCCAACTCATACAAAACATTATGATTCTATGGAATTTACTCAAAAACATGCTCTAGAGGATATGCCTTACCTCATACATTCAATCCAAAGAAAGTTTGGCCTCATTGCCTTACATGTAATGACCCAGTACAGACTCTAGTTGTAACAACTCAGTTGATAATGACCTGTGTAAAGATCCAGCCCAAACCCTAAGTGTTAGTGACAGATAGTCTACGAGATCATAGAACACAGAAGAAGTTCAGAACCCTAACTCGAATCGAAAACTCTAAGTTCGGCCCGAAAACCCCAACAAGGTCCAAAACTCTGGCAACATAACCTTAACACCCGAGAGTCTCCCAACATTCTAAATGAAGTAAAATCATGAAATAATGAGATAAAAATCAAAAACTCTCATAAATAGGGTAAAATAACCATTTTAACCCTAATACAACAAAAAGTCTTAAAAACTCAAATTTTGACATATGGATACCCTAAATCAAGGATTTAAGTAAAATTAAGTAGCAAAGGACAAAATAACATCAAAAATAACAAAAATACCCCTTAGTGGTCGACCAACTTGGGAAGAGTACAAAAAGTAACTTTTTGTTTTCTTTTTAGCTTAAAATGATGAGAAAGATATTAAATTAAGCATTATGATGATCTAATACTTGTTGAACAAGTAATATACATAATAATATAGTGTTATAGGTCAACAAAAGCAGACAAATCATTATTAAAGTTCAAACACAACAAAATAAGTTAAAAAGTCATATATTGCCAAAATAGTTTAATTTAACTTAAAAGATTACATCTATTTAATCAATTGCTATGAAAATTATGATAATACATGAAAATACTATATTTATCCTAAACATAATAATATAATAGGTTTCAGTAGGAAAAGACACGAAAGAGATACACCAAATTAACTTTTAATGGATTTTCTTACACAAAATGGCACGCAAATCAATGTAAAATTTCTTGATTGACATGGAGTCAAGTTTTTGTCCCCCAAACAGCCTCCTAGCTGTATTTATCTTCCCCATATCTGATTTTTAGCTCTCAAAAGTTGCACCCATTCAATTCAACTCAAATCTCATTAATTAAAAAGAAGAAAAAAATATCTTTCCATGGTACTTCTTGTTCCCTCCTTTTTCCCAAGCCTTCTCCTATATAAACCAAGCCAAACACCACTCCCTTCCCTTCATATTTTCGTGCAAGAAGGGGAGAAAAACCAGAATTGAAATATGTTGGCCTAACAAGATTTCAATAGCCAATTTTGATGATAACAAACCTATGTATCTAATTGTGCAACTTGAGATTGTTTACAGGATATACATGCTTAGCACAATTCAAAATACAAAGTGGAAGACATGACGATTAAATTCAAATTAAGTTCTTTGGTGACATGTTTTTGTGGAACAAATGCAAGGAATTGAGATATTGAAGACTTGAAGAATATTTTGTAATATTAGGATTCTTGTACATTCACTTTATTTCTTGAATTTTACTTTGAAGCTCATAGAAATCCTAAAAAGTCATAAAATAATTTTCCAAATCAAACAGTGATCAAAACTATTTTGGAAACATGAAATTCTGGTTTTTCACATGTCCAGTCGACTGATGTATTATGCCCAGTCGACCAAACCAGCTACCAAAAATACATTTTCAGAACTACAACAGTTTAGTCGATCGAACCTTGGAGTTCAGTCGACCAAAGTGGAGTTCAGTTGACCGAATGAGTTTCATCAGTCGATTGAACAGGCTTAAATTCTAAATTTTCTGAAAACAGCTAGTTTGACACTTCTATATTTAGCCCAATGGCTAGTTTAATTTTGGAGTCTATAAATAGAGGCATTGTGCTATTGTTTCATTCACTCAATCCTCTCAACTATTCTCTCATTCTACTATTTCTTTGCACTTCAATTCTTTAGCTTTTCATATACATTTTTGAGAGAAAAATCATTTAGTCATTGAGCGTCATCGTTTTATTTCTTGAGAAGTGAGTTTAGAGCTTTATTTATTGTACTTATTTGCTCATCTAAGGAGCGTTCTTTGTACACTCTCATATCATTCTTCTTGTTGATTTGTATTTGAGAA
>JAULJZ010209558.1:0-18773 GCA_032270985.1 Heliamphora pulchella | reverse complement strand
ATTTGTCTGTGTTGCTTGACCATAGGCCACTTGGTAACAGTTGGTCCACCAACCTTTCATGCCAGGGGCTCTTTGTTCTGCTTGATATGAAGGTGAGATGAAACAGCCATGTTATAGCTGGTACGTACACGTGGAGCTAAGCTCGGAGGAAGTATTGTGGTCATCAGTTAGTTAATTTAGTTGTTTGGTTAATTGAGTTTGTTAAGTGGTGGTTGGAGTAGTTAAAAAGTAGTAATCCTAGAGAGCACATAAATAGGGTTCTCTACTACATGACTAGGACAATGATTGTAAAATTTCAATTTCTTCTAATAAGAATTCTTCTCTCTAGTTCTGAGAGAGTTATCAATTCTCTTCTTTCACAACTGTAACAAGTGGTATTAGAGCAGTCTTTTTTGGGCCTGAAGAAGCATTACACAACCATGGCCGACGGGATTAGAGGTCATCAAGAACAATGTAAAATGGAGGAATCAATAAGGGTCTTGAAAGGGAGCTTGGAAAGGTATGACAAGGTTGTGGATGAGATGCAGCAATTCATGGCAGCAATCAATCTAGAGACTGATCAATTAGCATCTCGGTTGCAATTGTCAAAGGTTAATCATGGTAATTTGTCCCATTCTGCAAATGGGGTTGGTCCAGGACCATTCAATGGCGCTTTCAAACCAGGTTTGCAAACATTAAGTTTCCAATGATCCAACGGGGTGGGCTTATAGGTGTGAAAGATATTTTGATTTTAATCAAATAGAAGAGAACCAGAAAGTTAAGCTTGCTGCAATTCACATGGAGGGTAAGGGTTTGAGAGAACTCAAGGTTGCTCTACTTGGGCTAATTTCGTTTCAGCACTAAAGATTAGGTTTGGTTCGAATGCTTATGAGGATTGTGTCGAATAAATGACCAAGTCACAGCAAAAAGGAATCATCTACCCGTAGAATAGACTTGATCGATCACCACATTTCTATCCATTAAATAGGCTTTTCAAAAAGGAATCCTTAAGAATATCAAGAAGATTTGAAGAATTGGCTAATAAGACCAAAGGATTACATGAGGATTTCTTTGTAAGTTGGCTAATAAGACCAAAGGATTACATGAGGATTTCTTTGTAAGTTGGCTAATAAGACCAAATGATTGCATGAGGATTTCTTTGTAAGTTATTTCTTGAGTGGATTGAAGGATGAGATCAGGGTTTCAGTACAAACGTATCAACCGAAGAATATATCTCAAGCAATTGGATTGATCAGGTTGCAAGAAAAAGGTTTGGAGGAAATTTCCAAAAGCACGAAGAACTACCAAAAAGAGCAGTATTTAGGTACTGTGAGTAAATATTCTCTTTCAAGGAAATCATTTTCACAGAACAATAAGGGAATGCTAAATCTAACTATCATGAAAATGACAGAAAAAGAAATGGAAGAGAGACGAGAAAAAAGGATTGTGTTGCAATTGAGGTGACAAATTTGTGAGAGGACATCATTGCAAAAGAAATAAATTGTATTTGCTGGTTGGTAAGGAGGAAGGTGAAGTTTTTTATGAAGAGATTGAGCATGACAGAGAGGATGAAGCAAAAATCTCAGAAGACGAAGGACTACAGATTTCTATGCACGCACTAACAAGATCTGTTTCTCTTAGGACAATGAGAATCAAAAGAAACATTAAGAGAAGAATGGTGGTGATTCTTATAGACTTCGGAAGCGCACAATTTTTTAGATCCTTTGGTGGCCAAGAAAACTGGTTGCCAAATCCAAGCAACTAGTCCTTTACAGTTGCAGTAGCTGATGGCACAAGATTAAGAAGTGCTGCAGTGTGTAATAATTTTTGTTGGAGATGCAAGGAACAAATTACTCTCAATGGCAGAAGACACGTTCTCAGAGGAAAGCTATGTCTCAGGAATGCAACATGTGAAAGACTAGAGAATGAAGAAGTTACTAGAAAAAGGTTCTCAAGGGGCTGTAGCACAACTTTATATGTTGCAAGAGCAAAAGAGCAGCCAAGAAGTACCTCAAGATTTGAATTCTCTTTTACTTGAGTTTGCAGAACCTATGGGGTTACTCTCCAGCAGATCACATGATCACCAAATACCACTTCAAGAAGGTATCACTCCAGCAACTGTTAAGCCTTATAGATATCCTTATGTGCAAAAGAATGAAATTGAAAGGTTAGTGGAAGAGATGTTCAGTTCAGGAATTATTCAACCAGCGGTTACCCATTTTCTTATCCTGTTTTGCTAGTCAAGAAAAAAGATGGAACTTGGAGGTTTGTGTGGATTATAGGGCTCTTAATCAGTTCACTATCAAGGATAAGTTTTCCATACCAGCGATTGAGGAACTATAGGATGAACTTAGTGGGGCTAAGTCTTTTGCCAAGCTGGATTTGAGAGCGGGGTACCATCAGATCAGAGTCAGATCCGAGGATGTGCACAAGACTGCTTTTAGAACACATGATGGGAACTATGAATTTTTGGTAATGCCATTTGGTCTTACTAATGCATCATCAACCTTCCAAAGTCTCATAAATGAGGTATCTAGATCCTATTTGAGGATATATTCATTTTGGCTTTCTTTGATGACATTCTAGTATATAATTCTAGTTGGACTGAACACCTACAACACTTGAGGACTATACTGGAAGTTCTCAGATCTCATGCATTGTTTATTAAGAAATTCTAGGACTACAATGGAAGTTCTCAGATCTCATACATTGTTTGTTAAGAAATCCAAATGTCTTTTTGGAAAACAAGAGGTAAGAGTATTTGGGTCATACAATTTCACCTAAGGTGTTTCAGCAAATCCTTCTAAAGTGGAAAGTATCTTGCAATGGCCTATGCCTAACAGTCTTAAAGCTTTAGGAGGATTCTTGGAATTAACAGGGTATTACAGAAAAGATGCATACAGTGGAGTGCCGACGCAGAACAGGCATTTGAGACCCTTAAAAAGGCCATGACAATCTTACCTGTCTTGGCTCTACCAGATTATTCAAAAACATTTGTTTTAGAGTGTGATGCTTTGAGAAATGGTGTGGGAGCTGTACTTATGCAAGATGCTAGACCCTTGCCTTATCCGAGTAAAGCTCTAACTCCAAAACACTTGGGTTTATCAATGTATGAGAAGAAATTGTTGGCTATTGTGATTGAAATAAACAAATGGAGGCAATATCTCTTAGGAACAGTTGCAGCCCGATGATTTTTGGGGCCTTAGGCAAGATATTAAATGGAGGCCTTTTATATTAAAATTTATTTTTCTTATTTTTAAATTTTTTAAATTTCATTTGTTTTTGAGATGAAAAAATTATTAATTATATTTTCATAATCAAGTTTTTTAATATGTATTTTTTCAATTGATGACATAGTTAATCCACTTAATCTTTCTTGTGATATGGTCGACCTAAAATAAGATTTTATTAATTTTAATTTGAAAAAACTTCTTATGTACTGTTACTATAATTGTTAATAATATTCTATAAACAATGCATAAATTTTAAAAAGAATCTAGTCTTTTAATATAATTTAATCCTAAGATAAGATTTTCTGTTAGATATATATAATTACAAATTAGGACTATATATTTTAAAATAGACACATCTAAAAATTCTAAATTCTAAAATGAAAAAAAATTATATAAATGAAATTAAAAAATTTTGAACAATGTCACCTATTTTTTGCAGGAAAGATGCAATAAGTTGTTCTAGAAAAGTAAAAAATGAAGCAATTAGCAAATTATTTGAAGGAGAGATGGGTGCTTAGTTCGTGGCAGTTAATTGGCAAATAATCAGCAAACCACAATAGTGAAATCGTATTGAATAGCTAAATACAAAAGAGAATAGCGAATACCAACTAAATTAAAGAAAGAAAATACAGTATATTATGCTTGAGAATTGAGACAATAATTGATTGCTTTAAAGAAGGCTGAGAAGCTATAAGAAGTAATTTTTAAAAGTGAGATGAAATTCACAATGGACTTTTCAAATTCTTCCAATTCCCATTTCAAAAAATCTTTAATTTTTTCTCAATTCCCACTTATTCTCCAGTCTCAGGACACGAAGAAGAACAATAACCGATGACGGTAGTATTAGTATTGTATTGGTTTTGTGAGCTGTGTTGTGACCGACGCCTAACGGACTAGAAATTGTTATTATTTTTTATTTCAAAAATTCTAGTTTGTATTTTTCTATTTGATTAAATGAGGCCTAACCTATTTTATTCATAGGCCTAATAAATAATTTATATATATATAATTTTTGTTAATATAATTTATTTTAAAGTTGATCATATATAATAGTATATATTATAAAGGAATTTATAAATTTTGGGACCTTATTATTTTCGGGGCCTTAGGCGACCGGCTAATTCATCTAACAAACGGGCCACCCTTGCTTAGGAAGGCATTTTATTATCAAAACAGACCACCATGGCCTCAGGCATTTCAACATAAATGGACAAATAATTGATAGGTTATAATTATGAGATTGCTCACAAGGCTAGTACTGCTACAAAGCAACTGATGCTTTTTCTAGGATAAATGAACCAAGGAAATAATTAACCGATGGACTCTTAGCTGCTCTAACAGTGGTAATACGTGACTGAATTGAAAATTCAAAGCTAGCTGGCCTAAGATCCAAAACTACAGCAAATGATTCAAGACTCGAAGCAGCAAACTGGCAGCTTACCTGGGTATGAATGGTAATATGATTTACTAAAATATAAAGGGAAACTGGTTATTGGAACTTCACCCCAACTCAAATAAGATTTTCACCCCTCTCCTATAGGGGGGCACTTAGGGGCTGAGAGAACATATAAAAGGATCAAACGATCATTTTATTGGAAAAGTATGAAGGAAAATATTAAACAGTTTGTAGCTACATGTGATGTCTGCTAACAACATAATGCCGAAAATGTCAAGAGCCCAGGCCTGTTACAGTTTCTTCCTGTACCTACTCAGATATGGACATATATATCTATGTTATCTTCGTTATTGTGGATCGACTTAGCAAGTATGGGCACTTTGTCCCTAGGATTTCAGCGACTCATATTTTGAAGTTACATGGTATGCCTAGGACTATTGTCTCTGATAGAGATCCAATATTCACTAGCAACTTTTGGCAAGAGTCATTCAAGCTCCAGGGAGTGCAATTACAGTTGAGCTCAGCTTATCAACCCCAATCCAATGGCTAGACTGAGACTATCAACAAATGCTTGGAAAATTATCTTGGGTGTGTTTTTGGAGAGCATTCTAAGAATTGGGTTAAGTGGATCCCCACAGCATCATACTCATTACTACTCACAATACTAGACTTAGGTTGCAGTGGCTGAGGAAATTTGAGAAAGAGAGGTGATGCGCCAATGTATCAAGTAACATTTACAATTAGCTCAGAACAGAATGAAAAATTTAGCCGACAAGAAGCAAGTGGAACGAAATTTTGAGGTGGGAGATTGGGTATATCTTAGGTTGCAACCTTACAAGCAGGCTTCATTAGCTCTGAAAAAAATGCCTAAAATTGTCACCCAGATTTTATGGACCTTTCCAAGTTTCACAGAAAATTTGTTTGGTGGCTTACACGCTCGATTTACCAGCCTCGTCCAATCTGCATCCTATGGTCCATTTTCTTCTTGAAAAAAGGAACTAGGAGGTACTATTCCAAATCAGTCAACTCTTCCACCAGTTGGGAGTGATGGCCAAATTCTTGCCGAATCTGGTGTTATTTTGGATCGCAAATTGGTTAAGAGAGGTAATAATCTAGTTGTGTAGTTATTGATCCACTGGCCACACTCTTTTCCAGAGGATGCTACTTAGTTTCCAGCCTTGAGGACAAGGCCGCTTTTAAGGGAATAGGAATGTTACAGCTGTTACGCACGGTGGAGCTGAGCTCGGAGGAATCTTTGCGGTAGTCAGTTAGTTAATTCAATTGTTTGGTTAATTAAGTTTGTTAAGTGGCGGTTAGAGTAGTTAAACAGTTGTAATCCTAGAGAGTATATATATGGGATTATCCACTACATGAATAGGGCATCAATTGTAAAATTTCAATTTCTTCTAATAAGAATTCTTCTCTCTAGGTCTGTGAGGTTTATCGATTCTCTTCTTCCATAGCCATCACAATTGTAACAAATCAAATATAGATGGCAAATGTTTTCTTCTTCGTTGGGCAATAAAGCACAAATGCACTTGCAACTTCTACTATATTGATGGATTGTTCTCAGCTGAACAGGTGTTATACAAGAATTCATGAACTTACCAAAAAAGAAAAAAATTGAAGTTACTGCAGAATCTAAAAGACACTCAAAACATGTAAAATGGAAGTGAATGAATTGGCATGCATGAAAAACTAAAAAATAAAAATCCATGAACTGCCAATCTTCTCAACGCAGTGTGATGTACACCTTATATCAAGTGAAGCACACTCAAGAAAAGCTCAGTACCATTACATTTTATATTTCAAAAACATACTTGTCTAAAATAAATAGTATCAGATATAACTGGGTTAATGTGGAAATGTAGAATAACACAAAATGAATTTTCCAACACTAATATCTGATGTATAGGATTCTATTCCAAGGTCTTAAGTTAAGTGATAGGCTAATCTTATGGATGCAATGTAGGGTTTTACGACATGGCTTTGGAGAAGATGTTAGAATGCCCATTGATTCTAAAACTCCCTTTGGGAGCAATATGGATAGCATATAACCTGTCAAGCACAAATTCCTAAAAAATTTCCAGAATTTAACAGATGGAGCATCAATATACGATCAGGTTGTTGTGATTGAATTTTCTATTTCAATCAAAACAGAACGCCTACAGCTAATTGAGGGTAAATATCAGATCTACGATTTTTCCATAATAAGAGAATAAGCAAATTGCAAACTTCCTGCCATATGTCAATGTTTTTCCCATAAGGAATTTGTCTAGAAAAACAAAAATTCTCTACTCATGTTAGATCAATGTTACAAAGTTAGAAAAATATAGGCAAATTGCAAAATTTAAAGTGCTTACCCCAAAAAAACTAATGGGTCAGGTGGGAAACTGTGCAAATTTTCTACTTGCTTCTTGTTTGATCAGAGAGTTGGTGATATCTTCTGGTTGGAGACAAATGCACTTTCTTTTTACTGCAATACAGATAACCTTGCAAAATATCCCAAAACCTAAATAAGAAAAAACCGTCTGTCTTTATCATCCCCTCTGCACTAGCTAGTACATAAGTTCGAAGGACTTAATTTGACAGCATATTCTTAGTATCTTTTATAGCTAGTTGCTACAATATGTTGGAGATGTGGGCATCGACTCAGTGGTCAATTCATACAGAGTTTTAGCTCTTTCAGATACATTGGAAGCTTACAAGAACTTCCATTTACAGATCCTTACTATTCTTTCCATAAGCCATAAGCCATAAGTAGAACTCCCATCTGCTTTATTCTTCTCCCAAACAAACTCTTAAAAAAAGTCAGCTCACACTTCCGATCAAATCCAAATTACCCTAAGAAAATGCAAATTCCAAACACCTGGGTTCCCAAGTTTTATACATTTCATGCACATGCCTATAAAATAATTCATATTAGGATATCTTTAAAAATATATTTTGACTTCAAAATGCAAAAATTACTAAGGAAACAAATTGGGGGATGTGCCCACCTGTATGTAATTTTATTGACACAAAAAAAATGTTTCCTACACCTGGAATTGTTTCCCCAAAATAGCCACTTTCATCAACAACCTTAACCCTAAGCCACCCCTTCACTAGCCACTGCCACAACTCCCCCGCTCCTGCCCCTCACCTCCTCGCACCTCCCCGACCTCCCTCGCGCCACTGCTGCCACCCCAAGCTCGCTCTCACGCCTGATATAGAGAAAAAGAAATTGTAGGTATAGAGAGAAAGTTCTTAGGTGTCAATAGAATACCCCTACATGTATTCCATGGATAAAGATGCAAACACAGGCATAGGAATCCGACGATAGTAAAAATAGTCAGATTCAACAACTAATGTATTGTGTGTGTATAAGCGCATGTGTATGGATGGATGGGTACATGCTACAGTTTAAGATGAACATCTACAATGAAATAAGGGAAATTGCCATAAAACTAAGTTTGTCTACTTCACTTGAATAGCCCACGAAACAAGGAAGCAACCCTTTTTATTCACATTTTTTATCTATGCAGCCCACATCATGATCTTAACTGAAGGTGGAGGATCATCCAATCAGTTGCATGCATCAGTTTTTCGCAAGCTCGCAATTCAGTTATAGCTCAAAAGGCACAACCTCTTGATGATTAAACTTTTAAGCGACACCTCCAACAGTGGAAAAGAAACAAGGCAGCCCTACCTGTCTACATTGAACATGATGTTAGCCACAGGCAGACACTCGAGCCAATCAATTCCACACATCAGTTTTCACACAAGGTTGCAATTCAATTACAGCTCAAAAGGCACAACCTCTCTACGATTGATGCTATAAGTGAAAGCTCCATCAGAGGGAAAGAAAATAAGAGTCGAAATTCACCAATAGATGTCACTGTACCACAACTCAACTAAGAGCCATTGGAGAAGGGAATTTTCAAAGGCCAAAAAAAAAAGGATATTGCCCAAGAGCTCTTTTTTTCAAGTTCATCTGATTCATAAATGTTATAAGCATAAAATAAGCTAATTTGGTTGTCAAGTGCTAAACAAAAAATGAACATAACTCAACTCCACGAGCCTTTGTCCTAATTACTTGGGGCTGGCCACGTGGAACTTTTCCTACAACTGACTCTTCAAAAAAATCTAAATCTAAGGCAATCAATGTCCATTTTTACTGTCTTAACCTTTGTCCTCCTTAGCATTCCTATAGTTCTCTTTTATCCCTCAAAACTTAGCATGAGAAGAGCTAAAACTATGAAGGCAGTTGAATTCACTAAATTTGTAATTAGGTTTATTTCTTATTCAGTTGTATAGGTACATGCTAGAGTAGATGTTTATTCTATTCCTTGCTCAAGTTAGGGATGGTTGCCTTAGGATAACACTTGGTTTCTAAACTTCCTTCTCCTTTCTTCTCCTTTCTTCTCCTCTTTCTAGAGTAGATGTTTATTCTATTCCTTGCTCAAGTTAGGGATGGTTGCCTTAGGATAACACTTGGTTTCTAACTTAGTATTCTCTTCTCTTTCCCCATTTTAACTTAGTATCAGAGCTTCCAATTGAACCCAATCGAACCTCATATGCACCAAAACCTGTGGAGAATTGTCTCCTTATGAGTTATACATTGTGGTTGGGTTATCCCTAGTCTGTGAGCATGTTAGAAGCTATTATTATTATTGTTACTTGCTAGTACCACTGTTACGGGTGGAGACATCAACATAAGTGCTCTCCTATTTTGACTTCCCCATAGCCTCCGGTAGCACATCTGAGACATTATCGGGTTCTCCAAGAGTTGGTTGAGTTGGGTAGGGATTCTTTTTGATAACCCACCTCTTTAGATTAGTCTTGTTGAGTTGGATGACAATGGCTATTCGACTGGTCATGAGCTTGTGCTTTGTCAATTGCTACTCCTGACCTAAACAACAGCTGGTCCTGTGTGTTTACAATGGCATTTAGAGAATTCATTAATGATGTTCGATGCAACCCTCTATATTGCCCGTGTATTTTTCACTTCTTGATACAACAAGGAATAACTCTCACCCAGTACTATGGGAGCTTAATAGTCAATGGTAAGAGTTGGATAATTATTAGGAATTGCAAGTTGATTGGCCATCAGACAAAATATCAAAACGCGGTTGGTAAGGAGCGTGTGAATTAGACTTAGGAGGAATTTTATTAGGTTCAGCTCAAGTTCTTTGGTAGGAACTAGGTAGCCTTATTCCTACTACGAGTCCAACCCAAGCTTATGCATATGTTTAACAAAAGGAAAGGAGTGCCTTGTTGCTTCATTCATCTTCTTCTATTGTCATGGATGCGAGTCATTTCTTAAGGGAAGAGATGCATATTATTAGACATTTGACGAATAAGCTTGATTCACCTTCTAACAATGCTTCAGCCACTACTAAAGCCACGGCTTCCATTTGTACACGTGCTAGATATTTTACTTCATCTCATTTTGTGCAAGCAAATAAGTATACTAGTGCCCATAATTCCTACATTGTTTTTAGACCCTTTACCATCGATTTTGGTACCACTGACTACATGATGGCTTCCTTAAGTTATTTCGTAACAGCCCATGTTATAATAAAGATAAAGTTATGGCATCAGGGATTTTGAAAATAAATTTCAAATGAGATGCACACAAAGATCTCCCAATAGATAGGATGCTCAGGATACCTAACTCTTAACAAATAAGTCGAAGGACTTATTTATAAGAATGAAAACCTAAGTGAACAAGAAAAAAAAACTCAAGAAATTCTGGTTTAGATACGCAACAAGATTCACGCAACAGCATCAAGTGTTCGGATGAAAAACAAAGCATTTGAACGATGCACACACCAGAAATTATTTCGATTGTGTTTCTACTGTTTGCACTCGAACGGTCTATTCTTGTGTTTGAATAATAAAGCTACTATTTTTTAGTTTTTGAAAACTAGCGTCAAACAAAAGACATCACTATCCAAATGAACACCAAATGAGTTCGAATAGTTAGACTACTATTGCAAAAAACTTATAAATTCAGAAATAAACTGACCCAAAACAAAAAGTCCAAAGACTAAAAGCGTAGAAGAAACCGAATGGTCTCCAAAGACAAGCCCAATAAGTAATCTGGCCTATAGAGATGGGATTAGGGATCTCTTCTTACAGTCAAGGACGAGATTAGAGAAATTACAGGCTTCTATCATGGTTTGTTCGGGCAAAAGGGTAGTGATTAGAGGCCCCCACTTTGATGGACAGGAGTTTGATCGCATTTCAAGGAGAATGCGGATTGGCAAAAGAAGCCACTATATGAAGAAGAGGTTATTCAAGTCATAAAAGGCCTAAATGGTGATAAAACCTAGGTCTGAAAGGGTTTACAGTTGCCTTCTTCTAACGATGTTTGGATGTGGTCAAGGCGGATGCCACAGGTACTTTTTCTTATCCATGGCCATGCATCCTTCAAGAACAGTTTTAATGCCTGTTTTGTTATCTTGATTCCCCCCAAAAAAGAGCAAAGGATATTAAGGATTTCCAACCAATCAGTTTTCTTGGCACAACTCATAAGGTGTTGGCTAAAGTGTTAACCTTAAGGTTACAAAAGGTGCTCAATTCTCATAATGCCCTTCTATACAGTCTTCTTTACTTAAAAAAAAAAAAGGGTTAAAGAAGGTGCCCCAATCGGTGGTTTCTGATTTTCCAAATGCTCCTGAGATCCAAAGACATATCTTAGATGCAATTTTGGTAGTCAATGAATGAGTGGAATCAAGATTGAGAAGCAGAGTGTCAAAAGTAATTTGCAAGCTTGATATAAAAAATAGTTAAGATCGTATTTATTAGGAATGTTGAAAATATAAATAATAAAATTACCCTTCCCTCTAATAGCTTAAACTTTTAGATGAATAGGAGATCAATAATTCAACATGGAGTTCTTCCTGTATTTGCCTGGGAGGATGGGTTTTGGAGCTACGTGGAGGTTGTGGATCAGTTGTGTATTTCTACAGTTTTGCTTTCGGTTATGGTTAATGGGGTATTCTTTCAGCCTTCGAAGGGGTTGAGATAGAGAGTCCTCTATCTCCTTTTTTAATTCTTGCGATGGAGGTCCTTAGTCGAATGCCTCATGGGGCGATTCAAGATCAGTTGTTGGAAGGTTTTGAAGTGGGCTCAATGCATGGTTACCATGTCATTGTTTCACATTTTGTATGCAAATGATACAATGATCTTTTTTGGGGTGCATCTTGTTCAGCTGGGACGTATGTGATGGTGCCCTTTTGAGTTTTGAATTAGTTTCAAGGTTGTGGGTGAATTGGGAAAAATCATAGCTCATTCTTGTAGAGACGATGATGGACAGGGCTAATTTAACTTCCATTCTCAAGTGAAAACTTAGAACTCTCATAGTTTCTTATCTAGGCATGCCTTCAAAGGTCTCCTTGAAAGACCAATACTCATTTAATCTTATCTAAGCATGCCTTTAGAGTCTCCTTTAAAGACCAATATTTGTTTAAGAGAGGTTAACTGGCCCTTATTGAGAATATTTTGTCTAGTCTCCTGATATACTACATATATGCATTCCATTTTGGTTTTATTGGCAGTTTATATGGAGGGAAGCCAAGAAGGAGTTGAAGTACCATCCCTGTGATTGGAACACAGTTTTCTCTCCGGCGAAGGGGAGAGGCTTAGTTGTGAGGAGATTGTCTCTGGTGAAGGGGAGAGGTTTATTTGTGAGGAGATTGACTATCTCTAACAAGACTTTGCTAGAAAAAATGGCAGTGGAGGGGTACTTGGTCTTATAATGTGGTTGGAGTACCCTGCAAGTGCCATTGAGTTGCGGTAGAGATCTTTAGAAGGGTATTGGCCAGGTTTGGGACGAATTCTCATAGTATAATTTGTCGAAAGTAAGGAGAGGTGATTGAATCACATTCCAGGCTGGTCACTGATGTGGAGATGATGTGTTCTGCAAGGTATTTCCATCTATTTTCTCTTTGGCTAGAAATTAGGATGCTTAAGTGGTAGATTATGCTCGAGGTTGGCTGAATAATCTTTAATGGAACCTTGAGGTGAGGATGAATATATAAGACTGTGAACTCAAGCATTACAGAATCTGCTAGGGTTGGTGTATAACCAAAGGAGTGTAAGGCATGGAGAATATTCCATTTGGTACGCAAACCCTTCTATGGCATGTTTAATATCAAGACTTTTAGGAGTTTGGGGAGGGCGATCTATCTTTCAATTGAGTGGCATTTGGAAGGTAAGAACACCGTCAAAGTGGCCTTCTTCATTTTGACTAGGCGCACATGAAAATTCTATCTATTGACAATTTAATTAGGAGACGGAGGATTTTGACTAAATGGTGTTGCATGTGTTGGGGGGATAGGAAATTTGTATCTGATTTTCTGATTCATTATGAGGTGGTTAGGGAGTTGTGGGGTTTGGTTTTGATGGTGTCCAATGTCAGCTAGGTGTTCGATAAGAAGGTGGTGTCAGTCTTGCTCAGCTGGTGGGCCAGTAGAGTTGGGAAGTATAAGAGAAAGGCGTGGTTGTGGCATCTTGTCCCTCTGTGCTTAACGTGGATGATTTGATAGGAGTGCAACAAGAAGTCATTTGATCGGGAGAAGACGTCTCTATACTGGTTGAAAGCATGCTGTCATTTATTTTGTATAGTTGGTTGTTCGGGAGAGGCACACTCTCTTTGGATGATCTTCTTGACTTTGGATATTCATTAGCACTGTATTGTAATATTCCTTTTAGTAGAGTACGCTTGGTTGGTCTAGGGTTCCTTTTGGTGCACCCCACCTTTTTTTTGTATGGGTCTTTCCCCTTCTTTATGGGAAGCATTCCCTCAATGCCAATGATGGATAAAAGGATATGCTAATGCAATACATGATGATTTTAACATTCACTAAGAAATCTGTTTGTTAATCTGTATGAACCAACTCTAGGTATAGCCTTCATCTTCATTGTTCTACTGTGGGACATGCTAAGGGACTCAACTAAGCAAAAAATAAATAACCGACTCTATGGAGTGAATTTTCCAAAATATAAAAATATAACCAAATTACCAAGGGGATCCTAAGTACATGACTCATTTTTCCTAACAGGGTAACATAGGTTCTTTGCCATCTTTCTTCGGCAAATTTTCTCTTCAATATTCTCCATCTTTAACTCTTTCCCCAATCCTTTATGTTCCCAAATTTTCTACTAATCTCTAATCTAATAGTACAATTTTTCAAACTTTAATGTGGTTAGTTGTGCGTGTTATGTTTATGATCATCATCATCATTGCTCATGAAGTAAGCTTAATTCAAAAGCAATGAGGAGTGTTTTCATTGAGTACCGTGCCACCAAAAGGGTTACAAATACCATCACCTATCCAGCCAAATTTTTGTTGTTGTTATGAATGTTACATTTAGGAATACAAGCCTTTCTTTTCCACTCTTGTCTCATCTCTTCAATGGGAGATTGTGACTGAAGAAAATCTCAAGAGACGTCTTAATTGCAATATTTGAAAACTTTCCATGATGTGTCAATGCCAACTGTGGGAAGCAGAAGAATAATTGTGACAGAGGGTACAAAATACATAGCAGATTAGACACAGAGAAATCTAAATAGTTATAGTTGTTGTGGTGAATGCCAGTTATATGAAATTATCCCTCATGTGCCTCTATATCAATTGCAATCCTCGACTCCAATTTCATCTCCGAAATGAACTTGTCTCTCCTTGCCATCATGACGTTGTAATTGACGATATTGATCTGCCTATAGTTGTTAGAAGTGGAGTTTAGGCTTGCACTCAAAATCCTATATCTACATATGTTTAGCTATCAGAAGATCCAAAACTTTAAAGATGAAGATTGCATAGGACCATAGGATACATAAATGATGGATGATCTACCTCTGAGTTATTATTGGAGGAATCTTGTCACACCAAGAAGTAAAAACAGGCTACTGTTACACGATCCAGTGCAAGAGATGAATATAAGGCTTGATGGTGAAGCTCATTCAGCTAATGAAATAAGTTCACATCCAAGGAAGCTGCAGTTACAGAACTATAAAGTGCCTGAGCAGCAGCATTCAGCATATGCAGCAGAACAAGCACATACAATCTCTATACCAGGTTCGGTTATGAGTGGGATAGGTTAGTGGAGGAAGTTAATCAGTTGCTGTACTCTCTAGAGTCAATTATGCTGTATATAAATCTAAAAGACGACAGTTTCTGTATGAGATATTTTTTTAAAAGAAAAGATTCAGAACTTCTTTATTGTATCAGAGCATAGTGCTCTCATGAGCATGATCAATGGCAGCCAAAGCTCCCTCATCCTCATAACTTCTTTCAAACCTTAATCTTCTGATGTGAAATCTCAATTCTCTGATCACAGTAAATCTTGATAGTTCAAATTTCATCGTGTGGAAGAATCAAGTACAGGACATCTTGAAAGCAACCAAACTGATCAGTTATGTTGATGGATCAATCGTATATCTGGCAGAGAAGAAGCTCGATTCAGGCAATAATCTGCTACAAAAACATGATTACTCTCATTGGAAAATGATTGCTACTCACATTTTCAGCTGCATAACTTCCAGTCTCTCAACTTCGATATACTCATGTCTTCTAAATTTGAAAACAAGTTCAGAGATCTGAAAAGCTCTTGAGAAGAGATTCACATCTCTTCCAGATCTCATATATACCAGTTAAAGAATAAGCTGGATAGTGTAGTTAAGAATCTCTAACAATGGAGAATTAGTTGGACCAAGTTTGAGAACTAGCTGAGCACTTGCCCATGGCATCATTTCCTATTGATGATGAAGATTTGGTGTTAATTACCTTGAATGGCTTACAGGATGATGCATTCAAGACGATAATTAGAGCTCGATCTGCACCTATCACTATGGAAGATTTATGTACCCTGCTTTGTTCAGAATCTATACACATGTTGAGACTTGTCTGAAACACAAAACTACACATGACCGTACAGTTGCACATTCTGGTGTAAGGAGCAAAATTTTTAATCCAAAACCACATAATTCATCAGATCATTTTTTCACAAACACGGATCACAAAGTAGGTAGGCCTTTCTTCAGATGTAATCAAGGGAGAACCAAACAACTTTTCCAGCAGATGCAATTTTACCAACAACTTTTCCGAAAAATGTGATGTCACCATTTTTTTTTTTTGCAGAGGTGATTTCACCAACAATTTTTTTGGTAGAGGTGATTTCAATGGCAGAGGTGATAGACGAGGAGGTGGTAGGTATAATTTTCAGTCATCACCACAATTGACAATTTGTCAAATTTGTGGAGAAGGCAATCATTCAGCCATAAATGTTGTATTGAAGGATCCCAATTTTCAGCCTTCAAGCCTCTCACAAGATTTTACGAAAGATTAAAGAATGCTTATGTAGCAGCTAGCCCCTCAGAGACATCAACCAACTGGTATATTGATTCAGCTGCAACATATCACATGACAAATGATTTGGCCAATCTGTTAGAACATCACCTTTGGTAATATGATAAATCTCTTCCAATTCTTCATACTGGAAAGGGTCTCTTACCTACTTCAAATTTTATCTTTCAAACTCAACAATATTTTGCATGTTCCTAAACTTTCTTCCAACCTCTTATCTCTTCATCAGCTTGTGTCAGATAATGACTGCACAATCACCTTTGAAAAAAATATTTCCTCATTCAGGGCCAAAGGACGAATAGGCCTCTGTATAAAGGTATACGTTCCAAAGGTCTTTATCAATATGCTGGATGCAAGCCAAGTATAGATGCTAGCTTTAATTCACATTCTACTGTTTCGGTTCCTGCTCACTGTCCAGAATCTTTGTGGCATTGGAGGTTGGGACATCCATCTCAATCCAAGCTTATCATCTTGTCAAGAAGTTCACGCTGTCACTTCCTGTCAAAACTCAAAAGTTCTACTCTTTGTACTCATTGTTGTGTAGCTAAATCACATAGATTGCCCTTTTCTCTGTCAAACTCCAGAGTTAATAAACCTTTGTCACTAATACATAGTGATGTTTGGGGTCCTTTTTCATATGATGAATCATCTTTCAAATATTTCTTGTGGATGAATTCAGCAAATTCACTTGGGCTTTTCCAATGCTTTATAAGAGTGAAACTTATCAAGTTTATCGAATTCAAATCCTATGCTGAAACTCAATTCACTGCTACACTTGAGGTCTTCGAATAAATGGAGGTGGGGAATTTACTAGGTCAATTTACTAGTCATCAATTTCAAAATTATAATTACCCAAAAAAAAAATTCAAAATTATCTCCTTCATCACGGTATAGTTCTATGACACATGGAATTTGAGAACTCTTGTGGCTGTAGTTCATGGGCCTGAGATTAGTTTGAGATGGTCATATGAATTTGTACAGTGAGAATAAGGATGCTATCAGCATTGGTCATAAACTAATTCAATTTGATTTAACAAAGTACATAGAGATTTAAGAGAAAGTTGGATAAAATAGGCTTGAATTTGAGTCGTTAATGATTGGAGTCGAGTCAAACATTAAATTGTTCAAGCTTGACTTGAAAACTTAATGAGCTTCAAAATGCTTCATAACTTGATTTGTTTATCTTTCAAGTCAAATCCAAATGAATTTCAATCGAGCCAATCTCAAGCTCAACGCATGTATCTTTTGTTTATCCTTCAAGTCGAATCCAAATAAATTTCAATAAAGGCAATTGCCAGCCAGACACATGTAGCTTTATTTTTTACACAAACTATAATGCATATACAATTATCGAGCCAAGTTCAAACCAAGCTCAGAAACTTAATGAACGAAATATATTTTAAATATGGCTTGTTCATATCACGAGACAATCTCTAACAAGCTTTAAAGGAGCTGAACACGAGTCAAGTTGAAGTAGTTTGGTAGTAGTTTGATACACTTTGTAGGTAGGATTAATTTATACACCATTTGTGAAATTTAGAGTCTACAGAGGTTCTTAACAAAGGCCTTAGTAATAGTTTTTTCGTTCTTTTATATGCAAGTTGTGTATGAGAGACATTTAAAACCAACTTGAGGGGGAGTATTCAGTTTATTTTTATTTTAAAAATAAAGGTACTATTATAATTTCTTATATTATTTAATATACACACACTGGTGTAGAGATGAGCCGGATATCTCATACTAGAACCATCTTTTTGTATTATGCTTTCTTTCTTTTCTCCTCTTTTCTTCACTTCTCTTCCCCAATTTTAACTAGAAGATTGAACCATGAATGCACCCACAGATTCTAAACCAATGTATCAATCAGCAACGTACCTTTCCAAAATTATTACATATATTACATCCACAAAAGGGAAATGAATAGTCACAAGAATTTCCAATTTCAAAGAATCATAGGGACTTCCATTCTACTATTTTCAAACTTCATCCTACTATCCAAACAGTATCCCTTTAACAAATATCGAGCAAAAGAGGGACAAAAAGGCCAGCTTATTGCAGTTTCGTTTGTAAGATCAATTGAAACAGTTATCTCCCATAATAACCAGGAAATACAATAGAAACCTAACCTAATCAGAAAGAGGAACACTCCTACTTTGTGGAACCCATTCAGTAAACCACTATGGTTCAAATTTTAATTCTTCCCGTGTGTAAGATTACAAAAAGCAAACCTAGTCAACCCTAGAAAATTCAATACAAAGAAACCTCAATCAAGGAGCAGAAATTCAAAACAGTACAGCGTTATTACGCACAATTCATCAAAATAAGAAAACAAAGCGCCCAGGCTAGCTCCCCAATCATCACTAGCGAATCAAATTCACAACAGAACCACATAATTTAACACAATTTACTCAAATAAGAAAATTCGAAGCACAAAAAAACAACATAAATTAAAGAAATGAATGCAACAGAATATATACAGAGAGAGAGAGAGAGAGAGAGAGAAACCTTTTTCTTCCAACCAGGAGGAGCTGGGAGTTCAAAGGAGAAAACTTCGTCTCCGGCACCGCTTTGGGTCTCCTTCTCGACTGAGCTCGCCATTATCCACCTACCAAATCCAAAACCTAAAATTCACAACCGAGAATTTTATAACAGACCAAGCTAAGCCTCCAACAAACGGATATATGTCTATACATATATGGATATATATATATATATATATATATATATATACACACACTAGGTTTGGGCGCACGACGCGTGTCAGATTCAGAAAATATAAAATAACGTATTAATACACTAAAATTTGTTTAAT
>JAULJZ010209547.1:0-18776 GCA_032270985.1 Heliamphora pulchella | reverse complement strand
CATTTGTTCGAAAGGTGTTCCCGAGAACGCGGTAAGGATTCAAATCATAGAAAATCGAGTTGAGGTTATTAAAAAAATCATTGTACAATCGAGTTGTTAAAAATCTTTACATGAGGATTCAAATCATGTAAAGAATCATTGTCATTATACAATGATTCTTATGTACCGACTCTGTCGCACTAGGGACAAAGTTAACAACTATAAACTCTCACCCATTAGCCTAGGTTTGGGGCATCTAATAACTCGCTAGGTAATGACAAGTTCTATACGAAATTACAACAACAAATGCCTCCCAATGGGGCAACCACTTACGTTGGCCCACATACCATTATCTTACTCATCTAACATGTCGACACTCAGCAGTCACGCAATATCACCGAAACTAACGGGATCACAACTTCTCTCATCTTCTCAGCAATCGAATCTAAGCATCCTGACAAGAGAATTCTTTCTTTATACAGACAAGACCTTTTCGTTCCAAACTAGACAATTACGCTGGCCCCAATAGGCCACACTAACGAAGGCTTTTCAAACATCAAATTCTTTCTAACTTATATCTTACCATGTTTTTTTAATAACCTCAACTCGATTTTCTATGATTTGAATCCTTACCGCGTTCTCGGGAACACCTTTCGAACAAATGAGTTTATCAAAACACATTTCTCACCACGAGTGGATAATCGACCACCAACTCTGAGAAATTTGAGTAGTTCAAAACACTAAACCAAAACGCAAATTGTGACTCACAAAAAGTCCATCAGAAACTCACCACGTCAACAACCCAGTCACAAAGGTTTCAGCAAAGATCTCACTCTGACAAGAGCTAAGGACATCAACATTCCCATACAAACCAGAACATACATTATACATCGGTCAAATGATCCTTAACCAATCTCTATAGAAGTAGGCTCTACATCTCAACGCTAATCCCCTCGTCAGAAAGGATAGGTATTCTAGGTCTACTGACTCGATGTCACAAGGAACACAACCTAAATACTCGTACTCACATGGTAGAGTAATCAAACCTCCACTAGGAAATCACAAGGAATCAATTCTACAATTACCCAATCACGGTAGTACGAGTTCCCATAGTACCATCTAAAGGACCACAACAAGGATACAAGACCCATAGAGATTTTCACCTCCTCAGGAAATTGCCAAATCAAGAATCAATCAAAGATCCCGACATCCACATCCAACTAGGACAAAACAGCTCATACTTGATAACCATCCACAAGGTAGCCCTCTCTCCGCTCAAAGAAAAGAAAAGATTTGTCACACCCCGAACCCCGGAGACCCATGAACCAACCACAAACCGTTCCTCCCAAGGATCATCAGCTACGACTTTCATTTATTATAGAATTTGAGTTCCGATTATATAAAAGTTTTCTTTAAACAAATATATTCTCGCACATATCAAATTTACAATAAAGGCTTGAACCCTCAAAAATTCATTTACAATCATAATATCTTTAATTACAATCCTCTATTTCAGTTTATATACAACCATAATGCAAGAATACAAACAAGCACAAAGTCTTCCTTCTAGCCTTTTCCAAAGCATCCCTTACCCTGGTATCGTCCCTGGTCTTTGGAACCTGAAATGGTTTAGTAAACACGCGTGAGCCGAAGCTCGTAGAATATAGATTAACTCATAGGTGATGCATAATTTGTGAGGTGTAATGGGTGCAGCCGAAGAAAAATGCAAATTTTTACCAATTTTCACCAATTCATAATTTCTTCACACGTATACACCCACACACGCCGAGTTGTTCCCATTTATTCTTCCATATTATCCACATCGTCATTTCATTATTCGATTTTTTAACAAAAATCGTGTCACACTTTCATTATCCAGTTTATCACAAAATCGTATCACAATTAATTTATCACAATTAATGAACCGATATCGGGTGCAGCTTATAGAAACTCCTCCCTATTATCCCAATAGGCTACGCGAAGCCATTGGTTAATAGATAGGTCTACAACTCACCACGATACAACGCCATATTTCGGGGGCTAACCCGTGGGCATGTGGTCCCCATCTTACGCAAGTTTTTGATCTTTCACCGCGGATCCACCAGGCCAACTTAATCCACATTAATCCATACTTATTTGTTCATTTTTCACAAAAAAAAATTTGGGAGTCCAACCCACAACTGGTTCCTCTCCCCAAATATTTTCTCATAATATCTATGTTCAATTTTTACATTTCAACTTTCTATTTCATTTCCAATCAAGTTCAACATATAGTTTCTCATAAATCACATTCTATTTATCAAATCCATGAAATGCTAATAAATAATTAACTCACACATGATCATGTCATTTGAAACAAATTGAATGCACCCATCATATACATATACATATCTATACAAGTTAAAATCCATGTTTTCTCTCTAAAATATAAACTTATAAATGATAACCATGTCACTACATAGTCCACAATTTTTCATACCCATACTAGCTCTCAAGACCTTAGTCACATAACAAAACCTATTTTTTTATCGCAAGCACCGTCAATTGGTATGCGATTAGCATCCTAACCCAAGTGTAGTGAAGTAGGTAAAACCATAACCCAAGGGATAAGAAATTTGATAAAAAGATTTGATATTGATGAAAATATCTTTTTTAAAAGCATTTGGCCAAAAATGGGTAAAAAATTGTTAGAAAAATTTGGTATACCCTCACAATTTTAATCATAATTTTTTCTATGAAATGAATTTTTTTGTGAAAGTAGTCTTGTTGGAAAGAGGACTTCCGGGGCTTCGATTTGAGTATAAGAACAATCCAATTCGGAGTCCGAATGAGGGAGATATGATCAAACAAAGTTGGCCGTGCACGGTCAGTCCGCTCGAGCGGACATCGGGCGCTCGAGCGCCCAACTCTCTGCCAGTTGAGCGCTCGAGCGGACAGGGTTCCGCTCGAGCGCGTTGTCGTCCGAGAAAACCCCAAAACTTCCCCTGTTTGAGTTTTCAACCCCCAAAACACATAAACACTAATGAATATGCTTCAAATCCCTATTTTCACCCCATAAACATTAGATTTTAAGTCTTATAAACCCGCTTTATACAACAAATCTTCTAATATCATGATTAATCATGTCTCAAAGCTCCCATTTTTTTCAAACCCAACTCAACCCACACACAAATCCATGAATTTGTCAATCAAGCATGAAATCATCTCATGTTTTTCTCATATAAACAAAATTATCAACCCAAATCAATGTAAACATATACGATAATCTAGACCCTACCTCGGATTTGCTCAAAAAATTGATGTTGCTCTTATTCCTCCCTCCTAGGGTTTGGATGTTGATAGTTCTTGCTTCATTGACGCTTTATCTTCCACCTCCTTGCTCCAAAGCTTGATTTCTACTCTTGCTTACTTCCAATCTAGCTTCAAAGCTTCAATTTCGATAGTAGAGGGTTAGGGTTTTTAATGGGTTTTTGGGTTTCTCTCTCAAAGAGAGGAAGAAGAAGAAGAAGAATAAGAGAGAGAGAGATGAGATAAAACAATAAGGGTGCACGTGGATTATGGACATATATATAAAATCCCTAATCTTCTCCAACATTCGAGATAATTCTAAACATTTCCTGATAGCCCACTTGAGCGGACCCCCACTGCTCGAGCGGTGACCCCTGAAACTGAATCCTGAAAATTCGTCTCAAACTCACAACTTTGCTCACATTTTAATATTTTGAATTATTCATTAGCACAACCATATTAACATCATTCGTTACTATATATCTCAATTTCACTTTCAGATGTCATTAATTCAACTATTAACGAGCAAAATTCTATAACACCCATAGCCAATTTTAATTCCGTCTCTTCTTTTACCAAAAATATGAAGGAACAAAATAAACAAGTATCAGGTCCTTACAAGATCAACCAAGAACTATCACTCAACACCATCGTATTCTCAGTACCCATCAAATACTCGGTTCAGAAGAATACTGTCGATCTGACCTTGAGTTAACATCAATCACCACCATACAAACATTGTCGATCCCAATCATGATAATCACATTAGTTGTCACACTGAGTCCTCAAATTCAAACTCCATTCATACACCTCGAATACCATTAACTTCTTTATACCCAATATAGCGCCTCCCGTAGGATTACAAGCTCGTCACCAGGTATACACAGAGGCACAATGCCAAACACTATCATCACATTAGAACCTCACCTCACAAGGTTGCAACACACTAACTTGACTGCCAATAGGTAAACAACGGTCACATTACAGCCTCGAGCCCACTGTTTAGGCAAACTCACAAAGAAAGTGTAAGGCGCTTAATCAAAGGAGGCCTAACCTAAGACCTCTCACTCAGAGTTACCCACAACTCCCACGATTTTTTTGCCTACCAAACCTTAGGCCACTCAAACCACATGGCACATTGTTAAGCTTTACTACTCCACATTTCATTGCCATGTGTGGTGTTGAGATTTAAAAATTTTTGAAAAATGTTCAAAAATAAGAGAATTCAAAGATGTTTGAAAAATATTTTAACACCTTAAAAGTCAAATTTTGAAAACTCCATTTTGTTGAAAATAGAGTCGCCACTTAATTTTTGAGAAAAACTAAGAAAAATAAAAATGGTTACTGATCTTGAAAATGTTAACCAGAGAAAAAGGGTTCGGGAGTTAAGGTACGAATCGGAGAAGGTGTTAGGCACCCCGTTCACCCAACCATAAGGTTGGCCTCTACTAATTATTATTGGTTCTTTGATATGATTTCTCAAATGCATACAAATAAAGAAAGTGAAAACAAAGAGAGAACATCCAAAATTAAATATGAAAAATACATAACATACGTATATAGAACACCAAATAAAACAAATATTAAAAGAAAAATCCTAAGTCCTACGGCATACAATTTCTAACTAAATGATACATAGAACATTCCCACATTTGATACTATTTAAACAACCTAAACTAACATGATTTAAATGGAGGAACAAATATATACTATAAATTGCTAAATCATCTAAACACGGATTGCTACAAAATAAACTAAATTATTCTAAACAAAATTTTAAAGAAAGTAACTACAACATGCATACTATTGAAACAAACTAGATTGGCATTAATATGATGAACATAAAAGAAATGCTAAGTGTAAAATAAAATATGCATAAAATGCTAGTAAAAAAAATTACATTAATATTAAAAGAAAAAGAAAAATAGAAAATAAATGCTTGGAAAGAAAAACTATACTAAAGATAAAAGAAAAGAAAAAGAAAAAGAAAAAAAATGCTTGAACATTAAACTAATGTTAAGAAAATAAAGGGACATTAAACTAATATTATAAGAAAAGAAAAGAAGAAGAAAATGGTACATTGAAAGGAAAAATCTACATTATAAAAAGACAAGAAAATAAATGAAACATTACAAGAAAATTAAACTACATTAAAAGAAAAAGAAAAGAAAAAGAAAAAAAATATAGAATATACTAGTAAAGAAAATTAAACTAATACTAAAAAAAATAAATGAAACTAAATACAATTATTTAATTTGTAAATATGAATGTAGTATTGACAACTGCATCTATATAAATGTAAGTGCATTATTAAAACAATTAACAATATTAACAAGTTGTAATTGTCAAAATATATTAGCACTATATTAATCATTCAATGAAGGTGATAATGTGCTAAAAATGAAATGAAAATAAAATAACGACTAAAAACTTTATAAGAAATACCTGGATCGCTAAATAATCCTCGAGTCGGGGAATGGTGGTGGGCAATTCGGTCATCGGGCGAAGATCCAAGCTAGGATTTCAGAACTTTGGTATCAGAGGTTCGACTCTTGGTATTTCGGTAGGGTTTCGGCGTCGGGGCTCGGGATTGCTCGATGACTCGGCAGAGCTTCGCTCACTAAACTTTTCTCTAATTTTTTCTCCTCGAAAATGTACCAGAGGTACGGTATTTATAGAGTTTATCAGCTAATGAAATGCTGCCACGTTTTAGGGGCACGTCAGGCCATTTGGAGTTGGCAGTCGCCACAATGCAAGTTGGCGGTCGCCACAATGTAAGTTGGCAGTCGCCATGTTTTTAAAAGGTTCCACAAAGTTCTATGGCGGTCGCCATGATGGGAGTTGGCGGTCGCCATGATGGGAGTTGGCGGTCGCCACGTTTGGCTAGGGTTTTCAAGAGGTTCTATTGGCGGTCGCCACAATGAACATGGCAGTCGCCTTACTTGGGCAGCAAGTTTCGATGGTTCGTCAAAATTTCATTGGTTCAAAGGTTTCGGGTTCAAATACCGAGCTTGGATCACTTCCCGAGGATCATGCCGACGCACTATTCTACCTGTTTTTATCATTGAATTCTCCTAAGATTAGGCGGGGTTAAATTGGGGTGCCTACAGTTGCCCCTCTTTGGATATAACTTGCGTAGCAACGCGTGGAGTAAGTTATATCAAAGACCCAGAGACAATATTTATTTGACCAAGCCGTCAATCTTAGGCCACAAGCACACAAGTATACATATGATGTTGGTCGTACTCGAACTTTAATCGAGCTACCTACGTACTCCTTTGCTAGGGATCAGACCAAAACGTAGTTGATGAGGCAAAATGTAAGGATGCATTATGCAGATGCTAACATGAACAAATGTTAACATGATGTAGATAGGTATAATGTAATGCAAACACGAGTCAGTTTAAGGTCGTGAGAAGGATCGATAAGTCAGTTTAAGGTCATGAGAAGGACCAGCGAGTTAGTTTAAGGCCATGAGGAGGACTGACGAGTCAGTTTAGGGTCATGAGGAGGATCAACGAGCCAGTTTAAGGTCATGAGGAGGACCGAATCAGTTTAGGGTCATGAGGAGGACCGACAAGTCAGTTTAAGGTCGTGAGGAGAACTGAGTCAGTTTAGGGTCGTGAGGAGGACCGACGAGTCAGTTTAAGGTCGTGAGAAGGACCGACGAGTCAATTTAAGGTCGTGGGAAGGACTGACGAGTCAGTTTAGGGTCATGAGGGGGACCGACGAGTCAGTCACCACGAATTAGTAAGTCAAGTCAAGACTTAAAAACTTGGGATGAGACACAAGATAAAACTAAAAATCAAGTCACGGTTTAAAATTAAATTTATTAGACAGGAAACCATGAATTTAATAGGTTGAGTCAAGACCTAAAAACTCGAAACGAAAAACATGATAAAAATAATTAAAAGCCAAGTCATGGCTTAAAATTAAATTTTTCAGATAGGAAACCACGAATTAATAGGTCGAGTCAAGACCTAAAAACTCGAAACGAAATACGGGATAAAAATAATTAAAAGCCAAGTCACGGTTTAAAATTAAATTTATCAGACGGGAAACCACGAATTAATAGGTCGAGTTAAGACCTAAAAACTCGGATGCCTAACGCAATAGGGCTTAAGAAACCTAAGACACCTTCTGGACTTAGAACCTATACGCCTTATGGACTAAGGTTTGAAGAAAACCTAAGACACCTTCGGGACTTAGGACCTAGACGCCTTATGGACTAGGACTTGGAGAGAACCTAAGACACCTTCTGAACTTAGGACCTAGATACTGTATGGACTAGGGTTTAAAGAAAACCTAAGACACCTTCTGGACTTAGGACCTAGACGCCTTATGGACTAGGGTTTGGAGAGAACCTAAGACACCTTCTTGATTTAGGACCTAGACACCGTATGGACTAGGGTTTGAAGAAAATCTAAGACACCTTCTGGACTTAGGACCTACATGCCTTATGGACTAGGGTTTGGAGAGAACCTAAGACACCTTCTGGACTTATGACCTAGACACAATGTGTACTAGGGTTTGAAGAAAACCTAAGACACCTTCTGGACTTAGGACCTAGACGCCTTATGGACTAGGGTTTAGAGAAAACCTAAGACACCTTCTGAATTTAGGACCTAGACACCGTATGGACTATGGTTTGAAGAAAACCTAAGACACCTTCTGGACTTAGGACCTATACGCCTTATGGACTTAGGTTTGAAGAAAACCTAAGACACCTTCTGGACTTAGGACCTAGATGCCTTATGGACTAGGATACACCTTCTGAACTTAGGATCTAGATGCCTTATAGACTAGGGTTTGAAAAAAACCTAAGGATCGTCACTTACACACGAACCTAGGCTTGGATTTGCCTGGCATTCCAGGGCTGAGGGCTCTTAATCTTTTACTAGGACGCAGAAACCAAAGAATCGTCACTTACACACGAACCTAGGATTATGAAGATTTGGGGTGCCTAGTTTTCTAGGGCTCGAGAGATTTTCCTGGCGTACTAGGGCTTAGGGTGCCTAGTCTTCTAGGGCTTGGGGTTCCTAGTCTTCTAGGGCTTGGGATTCCTAGTCTTCTACTACAACGTTCTTGTTTTGCCTGGCGCACCAGGGCTTGGGGTGCCTAATCTTTAGGGCTTGAAAGATTTGCTTGGCTCACCAGGGCTTAAGGTGCCTAGTCTTCTACTAGGACGTGCTGGTTTTGTCTGGCGCACCAGGGCATGGGGTGCATAATCTTTAGGGCTTGAAAGATTTGTCTGGCTCACCAGGGCCTAAGGTACCTAGTTTCCTAGGGCTTGGGGTTCCTAGTCTTCTAATAGGACGTGCTGGTTTTGCTTGGAGCACCAGGGCTTAGGGTGCCTAGTTTCCTAGGGCTTGAGATTTCGAATCTTCTACTAGGACGTGCTGGTTTTTCCTAGCGCACCAGGGCTTGGATCAACGAACCATTGCTGAGGACTGCTGCATAGATTTTAGGATCCACGAGCTTATGTTTTTTGTTTTGGTCTTAAAGAGTTATGCCCCACTGTAGAGGAGTTCATTGTCATTCTTAGTCTCGTCGCACGGGAGTTCATGCCAATACCTTTCATATTCATCATACATCCTTGTGGTCTGACTGGCCAAGAGGTTTCCTTCTTTATCCATGAGGGTTCACTAGACACAAATTATGTCCTATTGGTGCCCTTGGTGACTTCAACTTTTAGTTGCGATGCCGTTATGTTTTGTACATCTGTCTGCTTGTCCGGTGCCTTCTGGTTTCCTGTGACGGCCGAGTTAGCACTATTTTGGTGGACATTGCTGAGCGAATAAGGAAAAGAAGGATTTCGTGTCCCTAGTTTTGGCTAAGACCCTGATTGGTCACATCTTTTGTCGGTAGTCCTCTGCTTCTCCTTTTTCCGCTCTTTTCTCCGTTTGCTGATTTTTCCTCGATTTTTACCACTATTCTCTCCTTTTGCTGATTTCTCTCGAATTTTAACGCTATTCTCTTCTTTTTCACTATCTCTCTTTATTTCTCCACACGTCTCTTCTTTTGTTGATTTCTCTCAATTCTTACCTATTTTCTCTTTTCTCTTTTCTTAGATCTGGTTGATAGAGAAGGTAAATCTTCTATAGAAACTAACTTTGGATGGGCACGATGCTTCTGCCTTCAGTTCATTGTCCTTTTTATCCAATACGCATTACCGAGGTGGCTTAGAGACAGTATCTTTCTTCACTGATTGGAAGAGACATCACTTGACAGTGCTCCTGGTGGCGGATCCCTTTTATGACTTTGACCACTATGGACCATCCAGATGTCTTGTTGATTAGTCTACGACTGTCCGAATCACGAGGCAGTTTGGTTAAGGTCATATCATATTTCACGGCGTATGGGGTCGTATTAATTCATCTTCCTTCAGAAGCCATTTCTGGAGCAGTATCTGAAGACTTGGCCATCTCCTTCACTTATGGAGATGCAGGAGCTGCCCCATACTAAACTTTCCGAGGAGTATAAGGCGTGGTTGGTTCAGGACAAAGAGAGCAGAAATAAAGAAGATGCAGAAGAACAAGAAGCGAAGAAGAGGAAGATTTAAGGAACTTTCTTTTGCTTTTAGAATTTTGTAGCTTTCTTCTTTATTTAAAGTTTGGGACTTGCGTGCCCGCCATTTATTTTCAAAACCTTGTGATTACAGTTGAAATAATGAAAATTCCACGTTTATCTAAAAAAGGTTCCCAATTATTTAAAGTATTTCGATTCTTGCAATTAAACAATTTTATTATCAAAGCTCAAAAATAAATTTGCATTGATCATTACTCGAATTCAAAGATAGCTAAAACAAATAAGGTGGCCGGACTTCTTAAAAGAAGCTGCCTACGTATCCCAAAAAGTAGAATAAGGCCATAACGTAATTCGAGCTCGGTTTACTCTCAGGTATTAACACTCTCCATTTGTGATGGCCTAAGTTTTGCCAAGGTCACCCTTTTGGATTTTCGATCTTGCGGGTTGCTCTAACTTTTGCCTGGGTCTCCTTTTCGATTTTCAGCCCAGCGAGCTTTTATCTTATTTTATTTTTCTCTCAAGGGTAATATTTTTTTTTGAGTTGGTTCAAGTTGATTGGAGTGGAGAACGTGTTACCATCCAGATCCATGATGATTATAGCACCACCGGTCATAATAGTCTTGATCAGATACGACCCTTGAACTTTTTTCTTGGATCAAAAATAGGAGCCTTGATTTCCTTAAGAACCAAATCACCTTCTCTCAGGTCTCGGGCACGCTTTGACTATCTTCTTTTGATACCTTTGTACGTGGAACAGAATTTGTAGTCTTCCTTCATCGAATAAGAGGAGTTCTTCCATCTGATTCCTCTGCCATTCTTCAGCGAGTTGAGCCACGTCTTACACTTCTTGATCCTTTCAAAGAATTTCTGCAACACTATGATATGGCCGTCTTGATATTTTGGAATTCACAATCATATCGTTTACATACACTTTGACTTCCTTGTGTATCATGTTATCCAACAAGGTGTTGGCAGCCCTTTGGTAGGTTGCCCTTGCATTCTTCAAATCAAATGGTGTCACATGGTAACAGTAGGTGCCCCATGGTGTAATGATTACCATCTTTTCTGTCTTCGGGGTCCATTAAGATCTGATTATACTTGAAGAAGCCATCCATAAATGATAAAAGAGCGTACCCTGCTGTGCTATCTACCAAGACGTCAATATGCGATAGTGGGAAGTTGCCTCTGGGTTGGCCTTGTTGATATCTTGGAAATCCACACAAACTCTGATACGTTCATCCTTCTTTAAGATCGGTACAATATTCGCCACTCACTTTAGGTATTCAGTTACCATGAGAAAACTAGCATTGATCTGCTTGGTGACTTCTTTCTTGATTTTTAGAGCCCATTCTGGCCATATTTTTCTCAATTTTTGTTTGACTGGTTTAGCATCGGAATACAAAAGAATATGGTATTGGACAATATCGGGATCAATTTCAAGCATATGCTCGTATGATCATACAAAAACGTCTTTGAATTTTTTTAATAAAATCTTTAATTGTTCACGTTCAGCTGAAAATAAAAAATAACCAATTTGGATAATTTGTGGGTTAATTTTATTACACAGATTTATCGAAAAAGTTTCTTCAATTATATTGGTAGGACACGCATTTCTACTTCTCTTTTTTATTAAAACTTTTAATTTTTCGGGGACATCCCCTTCGAATTGAAAATCATCAAAAAACTTACAAAATAAATGAAGCAAAGCAGAATAGTCAGAACTTATTTCATTGATATCAAAGAGAGCAGGAATTACAAAATCGAAAGCAAAAGAATAAGGTGCATAAACAGATGTGTCATCGGACTCGACATTCAACTGATCAGAATGAAGTAAAGACTCCGACTTGACTCGAGACTTGAATCATGCAAAATACAAGAATTTAAAAACCTGCTGTGACATTCGGTGCAGATGGAGGTGGAATGACCTTATTGTCAATGAGATCCTAGATGTCATGGCGAAGTTTCAGACAGTTGTCGGTTTGATGTCCATGGCTCTAATGGTATGAGCAGTATTGGGTGGGATCGTAGCGTAACGGTAAAGGATTAGGAGGCGGCATTGGATCAAGAAGTTTTATCAGCCCTTTCTCGACAAGTCGATTCAGGTCGTGGTCAGAGAAATATTAAGGGGAGTGAAAACTCTCCTTGGCTTTTTCAGTTGCGACGGCTGGTTGTTTCTGGGAAAAAGTGATGAAGGTGAAGAATTTAGTCGATCTGATTGGGGGTTTAGCAAATTCACCTCGTTAAAGCGAGATGTGGGGTTAGTGGAAGAGTTGGAATGGTTTTGGTTGTTGGATGGGTAAGATCTTCTCGACTTTTGGCTCGACTCAGTCCCATCGATTTCACCTAACTGGATTGCATCTTCTATCTGAACCCCAGTATCAAACAACTACTCGAATGTGGAGAGCGGCTGTGTGATCAGATAACGCTTCAATAGAGATTGGAGATTCTTGACTAGAATCCTCACCAGTTCCTTTTATGTCGGTCGGTTTGTCATTTTAGCTGCCTTTCCCCTCCACCTAGTTAGAAAGCCCACAAATGACTCTCTACTTTCTTGATAAGTGGTCTCTAGCTCTCGAGTGGTTACATCTAGCTGGACATTATAGCTATACTGACTGACAAATGCGGTAGCTATGTCTTCCCAGGTTCTGGTCTTTGCTACATCAAGGGAGAGAAACCACCTTTGTGCTTCCCCAGAAAACGATCGGTGGAATAATTGGGCCTTAAGCTGATCATCGATCCCCATGGGGGAAAGAGTGCCAATGTACATCCTCAGATGAATCCAGGGATCTCCAGTGCCATCAAACTTCTCCATCTCTGGCATCTTGAACATTTTAGGCAGTTTAGCATCTGGGAATAAACACAAGCCGCCTACATCCAGCGTGTACTCTTCCACTCCCTTTGCCTTTCTCAGTACTTTCTCCATTCGATCAATCTTTTCTGCCAGGCAGATTCCCTAGACTGGATCGTAATCTCTTCCTCCACTAGGACATATCGAGGAACCCGGGGTGGCGCAGCGACTTGTAGTACTTCCTGTCTCTGGTTATCATCGTTGAAGTCATCGCCATTCTCATTTGTTTCCTTCGGCTGTCCGTTTGCACCGGGGAGACATGCCTGAATTGCCCGTATCTGTGCCTGGCATTGGTTTTGAGCCTGGGTTTGCTGCTCCACGGCCTGTTGTATCTCAGTGATCGCCCTCATCAAGGCTGTCAGATTAACTTCATTCTCTACCATTTTCGTTGATTCAGCTGGCTGTTTAGATATCCTATTAGAGTCTGCCTATTACTGACCTAGCCTAGACGTGTGTCGACTGTAATCTTCCTAGCTCAATGATCTAGTCCCAAAGAAAACCTGGATCTGAAAAACAGAATGACTAGTATCAGATACCCCCGAAAAAAAATTTTGACAACAGACAGCAAATATCTCAGATACCCGAAACAGCAAATCATAAACAGATAATCTCAAAAGCTGGAACAATGCCTCTGCCGGGCTCATACTAGCAGTGTAACAACAGGACCACCCAAAAACGAGAATGATGGCCGAGAAAGGGATCAACTAGATCCTATAAGGAAGGTTCATCTAAACGGGAAAAAGGACAACACTCCGGCAAGATCGCAGAGCTAGGCTGAATGGACCGGTTTGACCTAGAAAAAATTCTAAGGAAAAACGGGCGGCATAACGATAGGGAAGCAACACTAACTCAAACAGGTCTAACAAAGGTAAGAAGGGAGCAAAGCCTAAACGAAACCATGGGTATAGAAGTAACAACCCGGGAAGAACCCGGAAGAGGGAAAAACTACCCTAGAGGCTTCAAAACAAAGCACGGGCATGACTACGGCGTGAAAACCAAACAAGGTGAAGAACAAAATCCGGGTAAGAACTCGAAGGAAAAACTATCTCAGGCAAGGAATAACAGAAAACCCAGGCCGAACCCGAAAAAGGAACTAGCCTAATCCGAACAACCAATCCTAACAATCGCAATCAAAACATACAATTAATAAAAACACATAATCCTTCTAGGGTTAACAGCACCTAATGGGATGGTTCTAAGTTTACTATATGCAAAAGGCCAGTTTTGGTCAATCGAACAGGGTACGTTCTGAATAGAGCTGGATATATACCTCTCATGCCTGGTGTGGTGCAGGACATGGTCAAACGGTACGCCCGAACACTTTTATTGCACCTATGGAAGCGTACAGTCAGTAAGGCTTGCCCGTCTTCCCAACAATCCCCGAAACGAATGAACGTTCAGGGTATCAGGTCGACTAGGCAGGGGGTGTAAGAACAATACACATGCATGCGAGAATGCAAATGAAAAATTCTTATTAAGAACCAATGATATTTTCAAGTCTAGCTCTCTTATTTGATTTTATAAACCAGTCCCCAGCGGAGTCGCCAGGAAATACTGTGGTGTTGCGATTTAGGGGTTTTTAGAAAATGTTCAAAAATAAAGAAATTCAAAGATGTTTGAAAAATATTTTAACACCTTAAAATCTAAATTTTGAAAATTCTTTTTTGTTGAAAATAGAGTCGCCACTTAGTTTTTGAGAAAATGTAAGAAAAACAAAAATGGCTACTGATCTTGAAAACGTTGACAAGAGAAAAATAGTTCGGGAGCTAAGGTACGAATCGGAGAAGGTGTTAGGCACCCTGTTTACCCAACCATAAGGTTGGCCTCTACTAATCATTATTGGTTCTTTGATATGATTTCTCAAATACATACAAATAAAGAAAGTGGAGCCAAAGAGAGAACATCCAAAATTAAATATGAAAAATACATAACATACGTATAGAACACCAAATAAAGCAAATATTAAAAGAAAAATCCTAAATCCTACGGCATGCAATTTATAACTAAAGGATACATAGAACATTCCCATATGTGATATTATTTAAACAACCTTAACTAGCATGGTTTAAATGGAGGAACAAAAATATACTATAAATTGCTAAATCATCTAAACACGGATTGCTACAAAATAAACTAAATTATTCTAAACAAAATTTTAAAGAAAGTAACTACAACATGCATACTATTGAAACAAACTAGATTGGCATTAATATGATGAACATAAAAGAAATGCTAAGTGTAAAATAAAATATGCATAAAATACTAGTAAAAGAAATTACATTAATATTAAAAGAAAGGAAAATAGAAAATAAATGCTTGGAAAGAAAAACTTACTAAAGATAATAGAAAAGAAAAAGAAAAAAAAAGAAAATAAATGCTTGAACATTAAACTAATGCTAAGAAAATAAAGGGACATTAAACTAATATTATAAGAAAAGAAAAGAAAAACGAAATGGTACATTGAAAGGAAAAATCTACATTATAAAAAGACAAGAAAATAAACGAAATATTACAAGAAAATTAAACTACATTAAAAGAAAAAGAATAAAAAAAGAATATAGAATATGCTAGTAAAGGAAATTAAACTAATACTAAAAAAAATAAATGAAACTAAATACAATTATTTAACTTGCAAATATGAATGTAATATTGGCAACTACATCCAAATAAATATAAGTGCATTATTAAAACAATTAACAACATTAACAAGTTGTAATTGTCAAAACATATTAACACTATATTAATGATTCAATGAAGGTGATAATGTGCTAAAAATGAAATGAAAATAAAATAACGGCTAAAAACTTTATAAGAAATAGCCTAACCACATTAAACAACAAACTACATTGCGAATATCAAACGAAATTGACTTTAAATGAAACAAAAGAATTTGAAATGAAATTTAACCCGATCAACCCAAGGGAGAGAGAAATGGAGTTTAGAAAGATCAGGGATCAAAGCAAACTACCTGGATCGCTAAAGATTCCTCGAGTCGGGGAATGGTGGTGGACAATTCGGTCCTCAGGCGATGATCCAAGCTAGGATTTCAGAACTTTGGTAACAGAACTTCGGCTCTCGGTATTTCGGCAGGGTTTCGGCGTCGGGGCTCGCGATTGCTCGACGACTCGGCAGAGCTTTTCTCACTAAACTTTCCTATAATTTTCTGTCCTCAAAAACGTACCAGATGTATGGTATTTATAGAGTTTATTAGCCAATGAAATGCTACCACGTTTTAGGGACACGTCAGACCATTTAGAGTTGGCGGTCGCCACAATACAAGTTGGAGGTCGCCATGTTTTTAAAAGGCTCCACAAAGTTCTATGGCGGTCGCCATGATGGGAGTTGGCGGTGGCCATGTTTGGCTAGGGTTTCCAAGAGGTTTTATTGGCAGTCGCCACAATGACCATAGCGGTCGCCTTACTTGGGCAGCAAGTTTTGATGGTTCGTCAAAATTTCATTGGTTCGAAGGTTTCAGGTTCAAATACCGAGCTTAAATCACTTCCCGAGGATCATACCAAGACACTATTCTACCTGTTTTCATCATCGAATTTGCCTAAGATTAGGCGGGGTCAAATTGGGGTATCTACTCCATGGGAAAAAACAAAATAACCACCCCTAACTCCAGATTCAACCACAAACAACATCTATTCCATCAATAAACGTCCCAAGATACATCACACTCATGATGCACCATCTAAGCACTGAGCCAATCACATCATCAAATCCTTTCACGATTTTCTCAAACCTCATGCACTTAGCACTTGCGAGGGAGACAGTGAAGCGACCAGGTCATCTCCTACCAAACTTGATATCACTCACATCTCACTTCATCCAGGCACACCCCTGTATTAACACGCCTGTGTTCCCCCAACACCGTTCTGACAACGTTCTCCTACCCATGAGGACAACGGTCAAACAAGCCTTTACTTTCGTGAAATTCCCAAAGGACTAATGTTCGTCGCATACTGGAATCATAACCCAAACCAACACACATTCTAACACATCTACGACTTCACAGTTAATCCACCGAACACATCTATGCGCTTATGCACTTGTAACTCAACTCTCGAATCCCAATAAGGAACACGGCTTCCACAGCTATCATGTATCATTCTGACTATGAACAACACCCCACAGGCAAGCGATAACCCTTAGAATCCCTTTTTCCTTCAACAATTTCAAAATACGCTAGGCTAGAGATTACTATGCTCCTATCCACTATGCTCTTGTTCATATCCCATTCCCGAGTACATGGCTCATGACATAACATGGCACACGACGTACCTAATCCTTGACACGGCCAAAACCACATACAGAAAATCTTAACTGAAAGGGGTTATCACCATCCCCTAATCCAATCATAACAAAGGTCATCAGTAACACCACTCATCACCTAGTAGCATACTCCCCCAGAAAAATCCCCAACCGTGACCAACAAAATATCCATGCTTCAACTACACCAGAACAAAACCATGCTAATACGAACATATAATGGGTAAGTAACCAAGGTAAACACCGACTCAAGTTATTAACCCCAACTTACGAGCAAGTTCTACCACGTACCAAGTGATCAACACTTAACCCATGGCCCTACCTCGCAGCAATCAACAACAACTGGGCTGCACCTCCATGACCCACACGTTGGAACGAAAAAAAATTTTGAACCGACGCCGTGACCCTAAAAAACGACGTATGCGTTTTTTATGAAAATTGAGAACTATATTAATCTTAATAGTATGGTTCCTTTATGAAACTTGTCGAAAAATTTCAAGAAATCCCGAATAGGTTGAAGACGACCTTGCAATCTTCTCACGTATGTCCCGGAAGCACTACGACGATCACAGTGTGTGGGCACCGATACCGATCGAAGAGTTCTTCCTCTATTGGTTTCTTCTCACACACTTCTCTCCAAGTAGGCAAAATTAATTGCCAAAAAGAGAGAAGGGCGGCAGCTATATGGTGAGGGGATTAGGGTTTTTTGGGTTTTATATATATGAAGCCTCCTTTTGATATATTTCTCCATATATCAAAGATAATATTAAGTATATATATATTCTCTTTCCTAAAAATAGACAAGAGATATATATCTTCCATAAAATCAATCCCCACCCCCTTATTTGGGCCGGCCACCTAGGGAGTAATCCCTAGGTGTGCCAAAAATCAAAATCGCCTTTCATTATTTAATTTAATCTCTGAATGTCCCCGGCGGCAAAATCGGCACTCTAATTAAATTAAATAATTACCGAAATCAATAAAAAATTCGTGCGTATAATGGGCTACGTGAGGGATCACGAGGAAGTATAGGACTCGGGCTAACCGCAAGAAAAAATTGGATATCCCTAACTCTGTTCCCGAGTTACATTCTTTCTCGTACGAGCCAGAATTTATTCCACTAAAGGTCCTAACTGAACTCCCGGCCCTAACTCAAATTATGTCTTGACTTTCCAATTATCAAATGCACTGAATTCTTCCCACGTTTAAAATATGGATTCCCGATAAATAAATTAGGTTACCGACAACCCGATTTAATTATCCTCTTTTCCTCGCAACCGCACCACTTAATCTTTTGATATGCTAGATCCGAAAATCCATTATACAAGTTTAGCATAATCAAACCTATAAGAAAAGCACACGAGGGGAAACTCCTCAACCTAAATCGGACGTGGTTTCCATCAGCTGATTATCAATCATCGGACAAATAACGCCAGTACCCAACTCATCGGTATTGTTGATCTTATGGAGGAAATCTCAACCATTGACGACTCAAAGTACGGTACATCATCTGAACACAATTAATCAATCACTTCAGGATTAAGAGTTCGTACAATACATGATAATACAGGATGTGGATCTATTCATATAGTCAGTGTAGAATCGATCATCCCGTTGATTCCGCTCAATACACTCCAAGTGTACTAGAACATCGAGCTCGAACATCGAATTTCTAAAACCTGAATTCGATCCGTTCGACCTAACCAAGATATCTACTATAACGATGTACTACAATCGTACCAATGGAATGTCCGGGTCCATTGCGATTGTGAGCCTACCTATACAATCTGTCAGAACCTTTGACCCGATCTTCCATGCAGCACGCACCGAGTCAAATACTGGACAGAATATACGGACTATG